>JAULBS010123538.1:0-13959 GCA_032355785.1 Symmetromphalus regularis | reverse complement strand
TATGATTGACGTCCAATAGCCGATGATGAAATAAAAATCAATGTGCTCTAGAGGCGCCGTTAAATAAAACAAACTTTTCTTTTGTTTTTAACGACCCCTTCCCTTCCCCTCCCGCACCCCAAAACAAAATACAGTGTTGGGTTGCGGAAATGATGACTGTATTCTGTATTTTGTACCACAGAAAAGCGGATACAAAGTGTCCCCAAAAAGTTAACTTTTCATTTCTTAATTACTTTTGATGTATTTCACTGAACTCTTATATTTTCAGGTTGTATTCTGGACATGAGTAAGTTTCTTTCCTGAAAGTTTCATCATCCTAACTTAACCATGACACTCTCTGTCGAGCAACAAACAATCCATTTAAAATTAAAGTACACTGTTCTTGGCACTGTTCAAGGCAGGGAAAAAAACATACTAATGCACTGAAATAGAGGTTATTAAATGAGTTTCCATTTATTATGAAATTTATGTTCCGTGTGAAATTATTTCACGTGGGACATAAATTTCATAATAAATGGTAACTAGTTTAATATTCTATTTATTAAACCACCAAATGCCATTGATTTTTCCTAAAATGCTTTAGATGCCCTGTTTTTTAAAATACCATAATGTACCACGCAGACTGTGCACATAGCAACGTTAGTGTGTTCATCCGCCTTTGAAAATAGTTACTATTTAATCAATTTTATTCACGATATTTTTTTTAACAATGAATTTTTAAATAGCAATTTATGTTTACAACGACGAAGTTTTATGATTCACTGTGTTGCTATAGGAATATAGTTCGTGAAGCGTATGAATATTAAGGCCAATGTCATTACCATCAGTTTTAGTACGAGAACTTTCATTGGATAAACAGAACAAAACTAACCAATAAAATTAACGGTTAAACCAATGTATAATAATGCTCATTGAGACATTAGCAAAAATAATTTCCAGTCATGAGTGACCGCTAGCGTAATAATTGAAAATAACCAACAACTTAAGTTAAATCAACGAACTGTACACAGGAAAAATAGCCACATGTTTCATATGTTTCACACATGAATTGGCGAACATGTGTTTCACACATGAATTGGCGGACATCTGTTTCACACATGAATTGGCGGACATGTGTTTCACACATGAATTGGCGGACATGTGTTTCACACATGAATTGGTGGACATGTGTTTCACACATGAATTGGCGGACATATGTTTCACACATGAATTGGCGAACATATGTTTCACACATGAATTGGCGGACATATGTTTCACGCATGAATTGGCGGAAATATGTTTCATATAATATGTTAAACATATGTTCAACACACATTTTGTTGAACATATGTTTGTAAACGTATGTTTCACGTATGTTTCTTTGAACATATGTTTAACAGAACACGTTTAACGTACGTTTAACATATGCGTATTATTATTATTATTATTATTATCATCATCATTATTATTGTGATTACTTTTGGTATTATTATCAATGCAATTATTATTATTATTAATGCGGTATTCATTATTTTTTATTATTATTTTTCCATATTTATTTATTTTATTGTTGTTGTTGATAAAGACGGTATATGCTAATTCCCAAATACAAAACATATATTGAGAAAAATTAATCTAGTTCTGTCCACAAATAGCTTTTCTTTTTTTTTCTAGTTACAAAACCGAATCAGTTTAATACAACCAACTATTCTAACTTGTTGATGTGTTCGTTGTCAGTTAATGAAGACCGATAGACTGATTATAGTTCGCACGATAAATAATCAAGTTGGCGGCATTCGCGGAAGGAACCAGTTGCACGTCAAGAAACGGGAAATTGTCCGTTTGTTTGGCGCTGATGTGAAAACCAGTGTTCCGGAATACGGGATAAAGAAAGCAATGATCTATAAATAGAGAATACTAAACGACATTCCGTATGCTATCGTTTATATTACGAGATTATTTTCAATCGTCTGCCAAAAAGGAAAGGATTGTTTGTTCAATGACGTCACAGTGGTTATTGCGTAAAACCACATAAAATAAGGCCACTTGTTTAGCGTCCCCGCCCGAACTGAGAAATGCCCCCGACTTCCAAATATTTTTTTTTTTTTTTTTCATAAACTCTTCAAATAAAGTATTAAAACTCTCAAAACAACGTTTTCCCGCCTGTTATAGTGATTGCGCAATCACCGACGAATTTCATCCAGACGACAGTGATATATCTCCTAGGATTAGTCAGTGGTCAGTCAGGTTCCACCTGAGATGGGATAAAGTACAAAACAACTTCTATTTACACATTTTTAATACATTATCACGTTAAATACATGTAGTTGAGCTTTCATATGAACAAACATTTTATAGAAATTTTAATGTTTTCCTGTTCAATTTCTAGCTAGAAAGTGTATGGTCTGCTCTACCTTCGTATCTTGCCTTCTGACAATGACCACCATGGTTAGTTTTCTTCTTCCTGTACACCGCCATTCTACATACAAAATAAAAAATAAAAATATAAACCTCCAGCCTTATATTATATTATTTATTTATTACCTAACAAATTGAAATGGTTGGACGCTAAACAAGTATTATTTTTAATTTGGCCTAATGACGTGCGATGTAAACAAAGGATTGACACCCTAGTACATTGTTTAATATCGGCTATTAAGTGTCTGACATATAATATTCTGTGACTCATGATACTTTTTTTAAAAGAAACCCGCTACCGCCACATATGCTATTCTTTCCGATTAACAGCTAGGAACTTTGGAGGACGTAGTCTTTTCCTGGAGTTTTTCCCCGTTCCAACCAGTGCATGATTGGTATGCCAAAGACCGTGGTGCGTGCTCTTCTGTTCATGGAAGAGTGCACATAAAAGATCCCTTGCTGCTAATCGGAAGGAGTTGTCTATGTGGCAGTAGCTGGTTTCCTATAACAAACATGTGTCAGAATAAGCAAAAGTTTAACATCGAATAACCGATGATTTATAAATAAATGGGCTCTAGTGGTGTCGTAAAACAAAAACAAACTTTAACTTTTGTATTAACGGTACATGAGTACGTGACATAGACGATATATTACGGTATACGTACGTCCTATACCAGATATACTACGGTATATGTACATCCTATCCCACAGATACTACGGTATACGTACATCCTATCCCACAGATAATACAGTATACGTACGTCCTATACCAGACATACTACGGTATTCGTACATCATATACCAGAAATACTACGGTATACGTACATCCTATACAAGATACACTATAGTATACACGTACTATAGCCGAGATACTATGGCATGCGAACGTACTATAGCCGATATACCACAGTATACATACGTGCTATAGCCGAGATATCACGGTATACGTATCTGCTATTGCCGAGATACTACGGTATACGTACGTACTATAACCGAGATACCACGGTATACGTACGTGCTATAGCCGAGATACCACGGTATACGTACGTGCTATAGCCGATACACTACGGTATACGTACGTTCTATAGCCGATACACTACGGTATACGTACGTTCTATAGCCGAGATACTAAGGTATACGTACGTGCTATAGCCGTGATACCACGGTTTACGTATCTGCTATAGCCGAGATACCACGGTATGTGTACGTTATATAGCCGAGATACTACGGTATGCGTACGTGCTATAGCCGAGATACTACGGTATGCGTACGTGCTATAGCCGAGATACTAAGGTATACGTACGTACAATAGCCAAGCTACTACGGTATACGTACGTGCTATAGCCGATACACTATGGTATACGTACGTGTTATAGCCGATACACTACGGTATAAGTACGTTCTATAGCCTAGATACTAAGGTATACGTACGTGCTATAGCCGAGATACTACGGTATAAGTACGTTCTATAGCCGAGATACTAAGGTAAACGTACGTGCTATAGCCGAGATACTACGGTATACGTACGTGCTATAGCCGAGATACTACAATATACGTAACTATTATAGCCGAGATACTACGGTATGTGTACGTGTTATAGCCAAGCTACTACGGTATACGTACGTGCTATACCCGAGCTACTACGGTATACGTACGTGCTATAGCCGAGATACAAAGGTATACGTACGTCCTATAGCCAAGCTACAACGGTATATGTACTTGCTATAGCCGAGACACTACGGTATACGTACGTACAATAGCCAAGCTACTACGGTATATGTACGTGCTATAGCCGAGATACTACGATATATGTACATGCTATAGCCGAGATACTACGGTATATGTACGTACAATAGCCGAGCTACTACGGTATATGTACGTGCTATAGCTGAGATATTACGGTATATGTATGTGCTATAGCCGAGATACTGCGGTATATGTACGTGCTATAGCCGAGATACTACGGTATATGTACGTGCTATAGCCGAGATACTGCGGTATACGTATGCACAATAGCCAAGCTACTATGGTATACGTACGTGTTATAACCGAGACACTACGGTATATGAACTTGCTATAGCCGAGACACTACGGTATATGTACGTACAATAGCCAAGCTACTACGGTATATGTACGTGCTATAGCCGAGACACTACGGTATATGTACATGCTGTAACTGAGACACTACGGTATACATACGTGCTGTAACTGAAACACTACGGTATATGTACGTGCTATAGCCGAGACATTACGGTATATATACGTGTTGTAACTGAGACACTATGGTATATGTACGTGCTATAGCCGAGACACTACGGTATATATACGTGCTATAGCCGAGACACTACGGTATGCGTACGCGTATCGATAACGTTATTTTGCAGCATGTAGTCTTCACAAACGTTCATTAAGACGCAAACGAGTCTTTCATGTCTTCTTGTTGTGGAAGCTCGTTTACCGAAGCCATTTTAGGTCGAGCGGGATGTAGCTCAAACGGTAGCGCGTCCGCCTGTGAAGCGGTCGGTCAACGGATCGATCCTTCTCAGTGGACCCATTTGCAGTATAGGCTATTTTCCTTTCCCTGTGGTGTTCCAGAGCTGGTTCATCAAAGATCGTGGTATGTGTTGTCATTTCTGTGGGACGCTGCATATAAAAGATATCTCGCTGCTTATCGGAAAGAGTAGCTCATGTGGCTGCAGTGGGTTTTCTCCAATATATGTCAGAATGACTATATGATTGACGTTCAATAGCTGTTGATAAGATAAAAAAATCAACGTCGTTAAATAAAAAACAAACTTCATTTTTGAAGCGATTTTTGAAACACATGCAAAATGACAGGATTGCACCACGGCGTTTGATAAACCAGTTGTGGAACTACTGGTTGGTTCAAATTGTGTACATTTACCCATTAAACGCATACTCCCACGGACCCTTGACCTAATTAATTTCCAAACAAAGAATTAATTTTAAATATAAACTTTTGATTTGTCCATAGAACACTTCATTCAGCTACTCACATAACCACCACATCTCGTTTATTATCAATATTATAAAAATAATAATAAGTTATGCTCACAGACAAATAAATCGAAAAAATAAAGTTTTTTTTCTTCTGAAGATGGGGTGATGTATATATTTCAAGTCAAATGACAGGTATTCCCCCCATTAGCCATTCTTTTGAAATGTCTGAATATTTTTGTAGCTGCAAAAGATTTCTTGAAATCTTGAAATTTGAAACATTCTAATTTTTAAATGTAAAAGAAAAGTCAATCAAATCGGCAATGGTTCAGTTAAAATGTCTTGCTTGATATAAAAGCGAGATCTAGTATCACAAATGCATGTAAGTTTCATTCATAATCAATATTTACAGCACAAAGCCCCTTAAATTCCGTGGGTCTATGCCTATTTCTTTTTTGGTCGAGTATATTTTACATTCAGACCATCAATCCCCAATCTACAACACTGGATAAGTTTTCTCTTCAGTGATTGTTTTCTGATTTTTTAAAACTTCAAAATAGCAATAAAAATGGTGCCAATTTTCAAAGTCTGCAAACACAGCTAAACAGAGATAGCACCGATATTTACATCATGAAAACATTTGAGAAAGAATGTGAAATATTTGTACACATATGGTGACATGTGCACAGTCAACACAAACATATGTTACTGGCATGTGTTGGAGAACTTACATAATCAATAATTTTAACACCAACTTTTAATAATCTATATTAGAAAAGAACATAAGTACAGCATTTTTTTTTTTTTTTCGTTAACAAACAATGAAAGTTGTTAAATTCATGTTAATAAAAAAAATAATAATAATTAATTAATGGCAAAATATAATATGACGCTGTATTAACAGAAAAATAACACATTTTATAAAAATACTTCCCATACATAACGGTAAAGCTACAAAATAATAGTAATGAATTTGATCTCTAAGAATTATTAATTCAATTATGGAATTGTCATCACAAACCAAAATAGTGTCATTAGATTAAATTTTTCAGTGTACTGATTTAAATGTGTAACTAAAATATTATCAACCATGTAATCGAAAATTTAGGTTATCTGCTGCAACTTTAAACAAATATACATCACATCAATCATGACAGTTTCAGTCACAACACATAAAAAAATTATCCCTGTTAACTATAGCCGAACTAAAAATAAACAGTTTAAATTATGTTTTAAGTTCTTAACAATCTATTACAGACTTAATTTGTACCAGAATCTATTCAGATTTCCACTACTTTATGACATAGTAATTCACAAGAATCAATCTGATTCAATCTTTCTTTTTCATTTTTACTATTTGCTATGTGACTCATTAATTACAATATAAATATTATTTTGAAATGGAAATTATAATTTCTGATAGCTATTGCCTGATATTTATATTGGTAAAATTTAGAATATTTATATACATGTATTAAAAAAACACATTCAATTTAAAGACTGTTTTTACAGGAATCTAATTGGAATTCCTTGATTTTCCTTTATGGAAACATGTAATTTAGGTACCTGGATTCGGTCAAAAATCTAGCCCTGCATTATAAAATTACATGTATATAAAAGAGACAAAACATAGAAAATAACCCATATTAAGTCCTAAAAACACCATCTTGTTTTTTGTCTGCTAATGTTAGAACAGTTGAACAGCAGTAAACACATCTGAATCACGAACAACACTAAAACAGTTATTTTATAGCAGAGAAAAGGTCAATTGATGCTATCCCAAGGGACATTCCTATTTATCACAAATCAAACATCAACAGGAAATCAATATTTTCACATGCTTTTGTTTTTTAGCTTCTGAAAATCAGGCAAATGGATAGTGGCACTTAACAGCGATCACCAAATTATTTTTCTATGACAGTGCAATGACAATTTCAAATAAACGACTATACTACTTAATTTATATTAATATTTTATGACCGTAGAATAACAAGGTTCTATCTTGTATGTATAACCTTTTAAGTTAGAAACGTATAATTCTAGTTTTATGATTTTTGGAATGGTGGTACAAAGCTACCACAAACCAATTACTCAGTAGCTTTAAGGATGCATTGCCAATTTGTCTATGCAAATTTTAAGGGCCGGTTTCTTGAACTAAAAATACATGTAGGTAAAGGATTATTATTTTTTTATTTTGATACTGGCAATCGAATGTATATTATCACATAAAGATATCGTCTGTTCTCTGATGAAGGGTCGGATATTCAAAATTTTATAAACTGACATAAAATCATTTTTATTGTTAATAGATCCATAGATTTTGATTCTGAAAATAACTTTAACTTTCACTCCTTTAATTAATTAATTAATTTTAGACAAGGCAAATCAATGGGACATCTATTTCTTAAAATATTATTATGTAATTTGACAAAAATGCATATTCATAGAGACGACGATATGTTCAACAATACTACAGCATATTGATTATTTCACAGCTATTAGGTGTCAAACGTGTGGAATTTGTGACAAATGGTCCACAGAATATTAACAGCAAGGGTCTTTGACATGCACTTTTCCATAGATTGGATAGCACTCATCATAGCTTTTATAAAACCAGTCATGTGCCATTACATGGAAGGGAAAATAGCCCATAGGGTCCACTGAGAAGGATCAATCATTTGATTGACTGCACCTTTGTTAGGCACTCTATTTCTGAGTTACATGTATGTCCTGATACCTTTTACAGCTTTGTTTAAATATCCATCAGAAAATCTTGTTCAGAAAAAAATCAATGTACATGTATGTGTAGTGTTTTTAATAACTGTGCACCATTTATGCGTAAAATCTGTTAATGTGTAGTGATTTTAATAACTGCGCACCATTTATGAGTAAAATCTGTTAATGTGTAGTGATTTTAATAACTGTGCACCATTTATGAGTAAAATATGTTAATCTAGAACAGTGAGCTTGTATTAAAAAGCCAGCTATATTATCAGGCCATTAACAGTTTTAAAATTTGTTTCAGCGATCAGCCATACCGCTGTAGAAACAGCACTGTACTGCCATCATAAACATATAGATATATTTTAGTATACTTATTTTCATGAAACTACTATCATACTCAGTGCCATATCAAAATGATTTAAGTGATGTCATAAATTTGACTCAATTTCAAGGACTCTATTATTTTGATACTCTCTTGGGTGACTGCCTAATATAGGTTTTATTATATACGAAATGCACACACACTTAAATATCATCTCAAAATCTGTCGTTATTCAGCGTGTAATAAATTAATGTAAATCATGAAATATGAACAAAATATTAATGCAAAAAATTCAGTATATATATACATGTATGCAAAAATTAATTTAAGCATTTAATATTACCCATAATGCCATAACAAATGACCAAATGATGTGTTAAAAAACCAAGCTTTTTTATTGTACATCTATCAATAAGAATTAATTTCATAATGCATTTATTTTCTGATTTACAGCATATAGAAATGTGGACAAGTGCCATGATTTGTTGCCAAAATAAAGACCATCAACTCTCCCTTCTCTTATTCCCAATTTAAGGATTTTGACATCACTACGTATTCAACCCACGAGAGAATACGTTAACTGTAATAACTGGAGAAATCTGTAGTTGTTTGCCTGAGAGTTATTGATCAGACCACCAAACACATTCCCATGTGAGCAACCATGGTAAAATATGATGCTCAAATATGCCTATATCACAACACTGACCCAGGTGGCCATCAAGTGATATGCAGGTCTGCAATATGCAGCATCAATTGATGCACATGACCACGGTGTTGTTGCTGTCAAAACCATCATTACAGAAGACTATTGGAGTTCCTGCAATTACTATCATTATAGATAGAAGACCAATACTGTTCCTTCCATTACTATCATTACCGAAGCTCGTGAAGAGAAATCTCGAAGGACTACATCAATTTATCACAGAGCATTGTTACGTTACTGGCATCATGGATTAGTATCACTGATTAATAGTTCCACAAAGTTACAATTCATTTCACAGTGTTTTTCGTTGGTGGTATGTCTGAAATTGACTTTAAAATTATTGTTTTGTTAACCAAAAAATCAATTGCAATTTAATTACCAAAAATATTACACTTGCAAATATGTTTTCACTATTTTGACTTGTTGCATTATCATAGGATATTAATCATTCTCAAGCACATCAATTTCCGTAAGTTTGAAAGCAGAAGATGTAAAAATGATAAATGATTTTAATATTAAGCTATTACCAATCCAAGGTCATGCTTCTCTGCTGAAAATTTGAATTTCAGGTAATCTGAAAAACTGTTTCTTCAAATGAGGTCATATTTAGTGTTTCAGGGCATCAATCAATGTAACAATATTTTGTTGAAAAAAACAAAAAACATACCGGTATTTAAAACAGTGAAGAAGAGCAGTAGCTGATTCTTGGGGGAAATGTTAAATCACCTTCAGTTTAGCAAATTCTCTTTAGGAATAGTGAAAAACTGTAAGAGGAAGTCCGACTTAAAATTGCTATCTGACATGTACTCCATTCATTTCTGTTTGACTTGTCATCTTCCATTTACATTCAATTTGATTTCAACAAAGCATTACAATCTGTAACATTATGACACCACCATATAAAAGCTAATTTCAAAACTGATAAATAAAAGAAACCCACAGAAAAACTCACCAAAACTGGTTTCTTCTCCAAAGTCCTTCCCATGTTTTATCATATGTTCTCCAAGAATTCCCTCAGGTTGTGGATAGGGTGCCACTTTTCCTTGGCCACGGAATTTTGATATTGTGTTCATGGTGGATAGTTTTGCCCTTGATGCTGAAGAAAAGAAAATACTACATACAATTTCTTGAGACCAATGTTTACCACTTTACAATCGTACTTGATAGTGATAGGTGACACTAAACATGGAAGGAAGGAAAGTGTGATGAGAATTTGTAAAATTCTTCACAATTAATTTATTATGAACAATTATAACACACAAGGCAAGTGATCAAGCAGGGGGTTTGGGGAGCTGCAGCCCCCCAATAATTTAAAATTTTAATGTTATTCTTGTTGTTTTTTTGGTAAAGTCAGTTGTTTCTTAGTATTAGCAGCACCCCCAACATGAATTTCGTTCCAACGCCACTGTCAAGGGTCCAATTACCTTAGGAGTTTTAGGGGCATGCTACTACATTTTTAAACTAGATGCTCTTACATACATTTTAATTAATTTTACTTTTCACCCATTTCAGGATTATATTATTTAGCAAATATGTGAGCTGTTAAATAAAACAAAAACAAAGAAATTAGCACTAAAATTTTTTTCCCAATATGCTTAAGGTGTCAGGTAGTAGTTTGAATAGTGGGGAAGCCACATTGTGTGGGCAGAGCCATGCAAGGTAGCATCAGTAAAGAGATGACATTATTAAAGACTAATACTAGTAATTGGAATTCACAGGGTGGAAGGTTTACAATAATCAGTAGTGGATTTAGAGCTTCTTGAAAACCGACAATAACCTTTAATAAGCTTCAGAATCCATTGTCCTACCACTGAGGCTTACTGCTAACAAGACAATGACAGAACAAGATAAAAAGATGAAAGTTGAAGATAAAATATCTTTAAAATTATATAATTGAACTGGTTATGGTTGAAACATGATTTAAAACGCTGATTAAAAACAAAATCTTACCTGGATTTGGCTGTAGGTATTCTTGTGTTTTAATAATGAGATCATCCACCAGCTTCCCCAGGACATCAATTTTCTAGAAAATATCACATTAATTTCTAATTTTAAAGAAAAGCCTAATATGTTATCCAACTTGTGAATAATTATTCTGTTACAACAATATCACAATAAGTTAATAACATAATATGTTTTCAAAACAAATAATAAAATAAAATCATAGGTAAAAATTAAGTCATTAGTTCCTCATTATTGTCTGAAACAAAACAGAAACATATCTGCTAATCGAGTTACATTTTTTCAATGTATCGTTCTCAAATATATATATATATATATATAGGGATTAGTTCACCATTTAATTTGGGGTAGATAACAGGTTCCACTTCCATATTATATTGTTTTCATTCAATACAAAGTTCCAAATATTTGTTAGCCCTCTTTGTTTTGTTAATGACACCACTAGAACACATTGATTTATTGATCATTGGCTATTGGATGTCCAACATTTGGTTATTTTGACACTAAGTCAAGTGTGAGATAGCCTTCAATGGGTTTTGAACTACTATCATTAGCTTGAGAGTTCAACATTCTATTGCCAGACCACTGGGGCTCATAAATATTTCTCAGAAACATTTCTCCAATTCTAAGCTTAACTTATTCTGTTCCATCCCCATCCCTAAATTTTAAAAGAATTAGCACAGTTTTGGAGCAAGATTACTCTGTTATAATTATACTGAATAAACATTTTAGACAATTTCTGAAAACCATGTATTTTATTGATATTGCAATAATAATATGCAATCTTCCCACAAAACAAAAATAATTAAGCATCATACATATATATAAATTACTCTTTGTGTGGTTTATCTGCTCTGATAACCTATAACTGGTCACATCTACATCAGATGTATTTCTGTCAATGTAATCTAACCTACATAAAACAACATCCCCTGTATGATACATGTAACTTTATCTACACTTCACATTAAGCAGATGGCATCATTGTTTTCGTTTTTTAATCAATAACTTTTCTTCTTTAGCTGGTAGGACAAAAAGGTTAACAATTTTAGAAATGACAAAAGATTAAGAGATTTATATAATTTTGGAGAAAATATTTTGAATTTCAAATTTCTACGTACGGGTAAAATGTGTTTTTCACGAATTTCTCTTCAGATGATCATCAAGTGTTACCAAATAACTGTGTCAAAATAACCAAACTTTTGACATCCAATAGCTGATGATTAATAAAGCAATGTGGTCCAGTAAGTGTCATTAAACAAAACAAACACTTGCAATTAAGAAAATGTCCATGGCAAAATAAATGCTGTGGAGAAATAGTGTCCACAGCATTTTCCACAGCAATTTTAGAGTAAAGCATACTCTATTTTTAATAATAATAAATAAACACACCTTGAAAAAAATAATTTAGTCTGCAGTTAGGGCACTGCCAATTGCCATGGGCAATTTTCGGGGTTGTTACAGGAACGCTATTAAGTCATTATGAAGTGTTGTATTTGAAAGGTTATGCATTTGTAGAGGGGAAAATAATTTTTTACTTCAAAAGTTCAAAAATAAAATTCTTGTTAGATATGTTGTAATTGTTTGTTTTCTAAAAGATGTTTTTTCAAAAAAGATTTTTTTATATATAAATACTTGTAGCAATAAATGATTTACTTATTTTTTGTTAAATATGATATGGACATTTAAAAATTTAACAATATCTATATATGCTCAAGCTAGCACTGTAAGATAAGATTTTGTTTACTTCCATTTTATGTTTATAGAAAAAAATGAAGCTAGTACATGTAGTTACACACGTATGCTAATAAAAATATCAGATTACTGTTTTGATATCATGTTTATTTGGCTTTAGTTCTGCATGTATCATGAATGAAAACAATATACTATAGGCTCTATCTAAACCAGATCTAGGACAGACAAAACATGGTTTAAACAGAGAGATGGATTAAAGAGATGCCAGTTTAAACAAAGATGTCTCTGCAGTGGGATTAGTAAAGTACACAGTATCAACAGTTACAAAGTGAGCAACAAAAAGAGAACAAGAGAAATGCAATAATCGTGTAATGTCAACTTTGCAACCAGATTACTGACAGCTGGCTATGGCTGGACAGTTTAGTCTAATTAGAAAGATAACATATAATTACCCAAGAATTAATTAGTAGCTATTTTGTAAACACAGTTAAATGTATAATGATATATAGATCTTTAGGCCACTATAGGTATCAAGATATTGGTCCCAGTGCTATAGTGGTCACACTAATGGACTCTCGGATGATAGGTACTGGGATCAAATCTCAGACGAGGAATGGGATTTTTAATTTCAGTACAGCTCTAACCCACCGAGTGCTCCAGAAGACTCAATGGTATGAGTAAAACTGGTTTATCAAAGGCTATGGTTTGTGCTATGCTGTCTGTGGGATAGTGCATATAAAAGATTCCTTACTGCTTAATGGTAAAAGTAGCTACATTAGTGTGGCAGCAGCAGGTTTTGTTTCTCCTACTAAGACTAACCTCTACCCTGAACAGAGAACAATAAGCTAAATTGTGTGTCCATGACAGCATTCTTGAATCTTAATAGGATATACATGTACATGTAAGCAAAAAAATAAGAACAACCAACCATCTAGATTATAAGGTGTATGTTTAATGACATGGACAACACACTGTTCAGTCAATGGCAATTATGTTACTAACAAACAGTATTTTTTTATCTATAGAAAAAACCTGCCTTACACAGTAAAAATATAACCTCTAACATCTGATATATATTATTCCACAAGAGTACCTCTGATGAGCAAACTACCTTCATATATCAGGGCTTCTAGAATACGGTAGCCCGACGCCCGTGGCTAGTGGTTATTGCGGTCGGGCTACCAAATAATCACTTTCC
>JAULBS010123527.1:0-13960 GCA_032355785.1 Symmetromphalus regularis | reverse complement strand
TTATATGAATATTCGGCAGTCGCTCATCGTTTGGTGTTTAATAATAGAATGTCGAGGGAATTCCTTTGTTGACTATTAATAGCGTTCTGTTTATAACGATCGATCTACTTATAGTTTGACTGTTATTTTTCTTAACCCGTTAATTACCAGCGAATTCAGTAAAATTACTAATACTCCTGCTAGTGTTCATAAATCAGAACACTTCATATTCTGATCCACATGAAATGAATATTTGGCACTATAAGTTGACAGAAATTTTAAAAATCCAATTTTTCTCATTTTGTGTTCATACGCTTTGTCGTTAGCTATCGTACATTGAGTGACGTAGATAGTTATTATGAGAGCGAAATACGTAATGCTCGTCTATATATATATCCTATATATTATCATCATCATCATCAACAACAACAACATCAGCAGCAGCAGCAGCAGTAGTAGCGGACCACACATGGTATAAATTCAGTTTTAGCCAATATTTATTAGATACATAACTAAATATGCTTTAAAACCTGTCTGCATATTAATAATTATTATTTTGATTTTATTTTTATATTTTATTATTATTATTTTTTATTGTTTGTTTATTTATTTATGTATTTATTTATTTACTTATTATTATTTATACTTTATATTTATTATTATTTTATTTATTTAATATTATTATACATGTACATGTATATATTTTAAATGGCTAATTTTGCTATGGGCAGCAGTATAAGAACTGATACATCATGCTTAATATTTTCAGAACAATCATGTTTGTAACCAGATTAATGCGTCAGTCTCAAGTTGAGGCCCACATTATGTTATCTAGCCAACTCGATAGACTTTACACTTGTGTTATATACAGTGGCGTTGGAACGTAATTCATATTGGGAGGTGGGGGGGGGGGGAGGGGACTGCTCCCGTTTCTGAACATCAGAATTTGCCGGTGAATAATTCAACAATGAAAAAAAAAAACATTTATGTGAATTATTGGGGGGAGGGGGCTGCAGACCACAGGCAACCCCCACCCCCGGCTCCGTCGCCCCTGATACATATGAGAATATCAACTGTTTTGTGTGGACTGTCGGATTAATACTGGAACAGGATCTCAGCCCTAGAGTTAAGGTATAGAATATCTTATATCCTCGAACACATTTTATAAATTCCAGATAATAATCCTCAGGAGTATGAAATACACTTTGTTAAACACAATCCGTCTTGAGTTACAGTAGCGGACACAGGGAGGGGGGCTAGGGGGCTTAAATCCACCTTTACTTTTTCTAAGAAATGATTTTTCATTTCGTATATAAAAAAAGGAAATTAGCAGAAAATGATACTTACATATTTAGGTTCCCGTGGTTACCCACATAATTTAAATAGTTAGTATTGCTTGTTTCCTCGCTGGAAAATGCCTTAAAATGGGAAACCAAAAAACAATTCTCTTGGAAATATAATCTAGCTAAAGTTTGTTCTTTAATTAATTAAAGCACATTGATTTATTAGTGATCGGCTATTGGAAAAGGAAAGTTTGTTCTTTAATTAATTAAAGCACATTGATTTATTAGTGATCGGCTATTGGAAAAGGAAAGGAATGGTTGTTTAACGACACCCCAGCATATTGTTTATTCAGTGGCTATTAGGTATCTGACACATGGTATTATGTGACTCATAGTCTTAAGAGGAAACTTGCTATTGCCACATAAGCTACTCTATTCGATTAGTAGTAAGGTATCTTTTATATGCTCTTTCCCACAGACAGGACAACACATACAATGACCTTTGATTAACCAGTTGTGGCCCACTGTAAATGGCTTACACGTACCACTCAGCGTTTTCGGAGCTCTCACTCTGGGTTGGAGCCTTTATTGAGATTAAAACTCACATACCTCCACTGAGATTTGATCCCAGTACCTACCAGCAGCGAAACAGCTTAATCACTGATTTATTAGTGATCGGCTATTGGAAAAGGAAAGGAATGGTTGTTTAACGACACCCCAGCACATTGTTTACTCAGTGGCTATTAGGTTTTTTTTTTTCAAATTCTTTATTCATTCACTCATATATTATGGTACAAGAGGTTAAAAATTCAATACCTTTGATGGATTACAATATAAAGTTAGTAGGAGAACATAATATAAAATAATAAATATACATATATATACACATATAATAAATACATACAGATATTCATATATTTATATTCTTTTCATACCTGGTTGTATATAGTTACTTAATTTAATTAATATTTCTTTATTCTCATTGTTAAAAAGTATATTCAATTTAATTATATTTAGATTTCTATAGTAATAGTTATATAAATATTGCAATCTAAGGTCATTTAAAGCATTACATTCAAATAAAAAAAGAAATTCCTCACTAATATAATCTTCATTATAAATGTCGCATTTACTTTTGTCTCTTTGTATATTCAGCCATCTACCAGTTTCAATGGTTAGATAATATATATACGACATACTTATATTCAGATAAGATATATGGTGTTTTGAGACTTATTGTCTTTAGATGAATTCCATTACCGTCACTTAGGCTACTCTGTCCGATTAGCAGTAAAGTATCTTTTATATACGCTATCCCACTGACAGGTCAGTACATACGACGGCCTTTGACAAACAAGTTATATATATGTATGCCCACAAAAGATTAAGTTTTAATGTCGGAAATTAACGTGCTTATATCAAATAAATGTTCAAGCACGCTTGTTATGGATACAACGTCTGACTATCGCCGGGCATTGTATCCACCAAAATAAGTAATAGACCACTGGTTGGTGCATGTGGGTTACACTTGCCCAATGAGCCTTACAGAGCACTCACTCTGGGTTGGAGCCGATATTAATAATACAAATCTGATTCCTAGACTGAGATTTGATCCGACAACCTACTAGCTATCCGACAGCTTAACGACTGTGCCACCGGTTCGGCTATTGGAGTCAAACACTTGGTAATTTTGATGTATAACCATTAGAGGAAATCCGCTTCATTTTTCTATTAGCAACAGGGCCGGATTTATAAGGGCGAAAAGAGGGCAGTTGCCAGAGGCCCCCCCCCCCACCCCCAATCCCAACTAAGGACTTCCTTTATATAAAATTTAATAATTATAAAATTCTGTGCGAAAGTGCAGCATTTACCGCAACCTTTGATATTCCAGTTGTGGGACTGGAATAAACCCAACCAGAAAATAAGTCCACCAAGGAGATTCTATGGACAAAGTACTATAAGCAAACACTGTCAGCTGAGCTAAATCCAGCTCTATGTTCTGGAGGAATAGATGATCAAGTATGTTCAGATAAGATCCTTCATAACTTTTAGTTTTGTAATGAGATTCCTTCTCAGTATTCTTTTCCTCAAGGAATATATTATTGCTGAAAAATTCTTCATAAGCAATAGTCTAGTTCCGATTTATAAAAAATTGATGCTACCGTTTATATTTTGGCACTTTCCCCCTGTAACAGTTTGTGGCCATAAATCGCTGCTTCCCTCCATTCCAAGATGCGTCTAGCTAATTGAAGTTCGGAGTGATAAATTCGGCTGTATACAACTTAAACAAATGCTATTAAGTGATTTCTTTCTTATCTAAGGCACTCTTGGATATAAATAACGTTTTTCTTTAATAATGTTCAAGCTGTCGTGTTCACCAACGCCTGTCATGTCACCTTCATCTTAATCACAATATTACGTTTTTGATGTTATTAAACCGTAAATTTTCAACGTAACCACATTTTACCTGAAATCATCATCACGACAAAAACGCCACACGTGCCTCAGTCGCGTGACGGCCATTATCAGTCACGTGACTTGTAGCTGTCGGCTGCGGGTAATGAAGAAGCTGGCGGCTGACTAGTGGCAGCGCGTGACGATCACGCGACCGCACGTGCAGTCAGTTGTGCCAGGAGCTGTCTGAGTGGTGGATCAGCACCAAATTGTGCTGGTTCCGCGCAACAAAATATAAGTCACGTGTGCAGATAAAATACATCCCATGTTCTAGGCAGGCTCGTGGGCGACTTCGTTGATATGCACGTGACCAGGAACAGGAGGTCCTGCTGCCGGTCGGGTGACTTCCTCTGCATCGGAGAAAGTCGTTACCGAGTAATGCATAATTAGTTTGATCTAGCGAGTAATAAGCCAAACACAGACTGACTCACAATACAAAATTGTCTTGGATTGAGATGCTGGCGGGTAACATGCTAGAGCCTTCAAAGAGGATAGACGGATATCTGAATTTCCTTGTTTTGGGCATCAGAACATTAGAGTTGTCGAATGAATCGGGATGAAAAGCTGTATTACTGTTTAAACAGAGGATTGTCTTTGCTGAAGTTGCTACATTTTGCAAGTTTAAGGTTATATATTACTTTTAGTATCCCAGTCAGAAGATTTAATAGCCAGTGGATATGTAATGAGAAGAATCATTCTTGTCTTTAAGCGTCAGGACAGTTCTATATTTGAATTTTATAATTTGAAATAGAATATATTGAGGACGAAATCAGCTATCAGGCTATAGCTTTTTATTGCTTCTGAGGACAAATACACACCTCGAATATTTATATTTGAGAGAAAAGGAAGTGTTTTTGATTGAAATTTCGGATTAGGACTAAACACTGGAGTTGTCATAGAAACTGATCTATAATAGTAGATAAAGGCATGGATAGCTCAATATCAAGGAAGGACAGACATGTAAGTGTATTTGTATAACACTGATTAGGATTGTGAGATCTTAGTTAAATTTTTTTATTATTATTTATTTATTTTTATTTACTATTATTACTGTTATTTTATTATTTATGATTATTTTATTTATTATTATTATTAATTAATTAATTAATATTATTATTTTATTGTTTATTTATTTTATTATATTATTTATTATTATTTTTTAGTATTATATTTTTTCCCTTTTGAATTAAAGTTGTCTTCCCATGTTAAGGTAGAATTTAATCAGCGTATTTTCATTTATTATAATGATTTTCTTATTTATTTATTAAAAAATTTCGGCAGTAAAATGTTGTCACAAACCAATTTTACGATTGCTTTCATTACGGCATTGCTAATTGCCGCTGAGAATTTTGAGGGCTGGCCAGAGATATACTAATGTAGTGGGACGTAATGGCGATCATCTAAACATGAAGATGTTTTATTTTTAGGACCAGGCATCGCACAAGGTGATCGAGAAAAGACGTAGAGATAGAATAAACACTTGTCTTACAGAACTCAGCCAAACTGTTCCTCCAGCATTTGCAAAACAGGTAACAAACATTCATTTGTACTTCTATGTACCCAAGCACGTAGTTCTTACAAACAGAGCCTCCGTGGTCCAGTGGTAGAACGTCAGACTCTCAAGCTGATGACAGTGGTTCAAAACCCGTTGGAGGCTGGCTCATTCTAGGCTACGTGTTAAAATTTATAAATGTTTGACATCCATTAGCTGATTATTAATAAATTAATATTCTCAAATGGTTTCGTTAAAAATAACTACGAAAAAACTAAAAATAACAACAAACTAAGGACTTCCTTTATTTAAAAAATGTAATAATTATAAAACTAGTTCTATTAATTCATTTTAGTTCATTTTTTTTACATGCAATTTAATTTCTATGTTAAGCGGCGTTCGAACCGAACCGCGGCACCACAAAGTCTAAATCCGGCCCTGCTCTATATACACGTAGAACTCTACTTAGTGTTGTTTTGTGTCGACTTGGTTCTTTACCTACGATTCATTTACTAAAATTGTGTTTGTGCCTGGGTGTCATTAAACAAATATATAACTATCATACTAAAATCAATGCCATAGGTAGCATTGAGGCAGACGAGGCTAATGCTTATAAAACTGTACGAATCTACTTTTAAAAAAGTTGTATTTGGATATACAATGTAACTCTTCAGATTTGCCACGTCTGTTTTCAGCCTCTGGCTACGGCACTGAAAATGGTTAAATTGCATAGTGAACGTTTGGTCCTCTGGGCTTTGTAATAGCAATATCATTGGAGATGGATTTCATTATTTATTTATATGCACAAAATTCAGACAAGAAAGACTTAAATATCTTAACAAATATTATGTGAATAGACAAATTATAATAATTATGCACACATTTCAGCAACACTTCAGCTCAAAACATATTTGAGTTCTTAAAAACGTGTAAGTATATCAATTATTAACAAACAATTTTGTGCCTCTTAAGTGTAATTTTAACTGTTTTTAATGTCTTGCTGCTCATCTGTTTGTATCATGGTATATATGTTTGTAAAACCATCTTGACAATTTATATGTTTATTATTATTTATGTTCCTCTGATGCTTTTGAATGGGGGCAATGAGAGTAAATAAAGTTCTGTTTTGTTCTGTTCTGTTCACAAATGCTGAGTAATGTACATGTATCAATGTTATCGTTGTGTTGCAGACGACTGGGAAACTGGAGAAAGCGGAGATACTGGAGATGACAGTGGAATATCTGAGAGCTTTACAAACCACAGAAATGGGAATGAGATTTGAACAAGGTGTGAACTATGTAAATTGTAGTTTAAATTATTTTAAATAGGATGATGAAAAAGATCGTTTGGTATATCACGTGAATTTTAAAATGTACTGCAAACTTTTGGCTTTCTGTCATGCCCTCCATTTCTTCTCCAGCAGACATATGGTTAATACACAAAACAATTAAAATAGCATTTAACACGTTGACTGCTGAACACAATATAGTGGGTTTCTTCCTTTTGCCTCTACAAGTAGACTGATAGTCAGCTATGTGATTTATGTGAAGAAAAGTGTATAACAATTTTAAACATTTAACTTCATTATTGATGTGTTATTCCCTATTGCTAACAAACGTATTGGTGAGTTATAACCATTTGTTGGCATCTTTAATTTACTAAAGTGTAGGGTTTATTCCCATTTCGCCTTAGTTGTGTAAATTTTATAAATAAAATATTCCCATTTCGCCTTAGTGAAAATGTACAGGTAAATTTGTCTGCCCAAGGCCAAGTGGGAACTTAAAAAATACCATTTAAGTGTACTTACTTAATCCTTATGTTTATATTGTAATTACTTTTGACTGGGCTTACAACAAAAAAAAAAAATAATAATATTTTAATTATTTATTATTTATAGCCATATATAAATGTTACAACAAGAAAACATGACTATGCACTGTAACAGTTTATATCAGAACATGAAATATTAAAGCACAACATAAACATAATAAAAGCACTATGATCAAGTCTATGGTCATACATATTAGCTTGTTAGTGAGCTGAGTTTGAATGTGTAATCATTTTCAGGCTTTAGCATATTCCAAGCTATTTAAGTAATAATAGTACCCGTATTTATTTACTAAAAACTAACTTATTATTATTTTTTCATAAAAATAAGAAGTTAGTGACACACATCAACAGGAAACATAATTTACTGATTCAATTAATTAATTATTAGAAAAACACTTCTGATTTTCAGTTAAGTTGTTTATTTAAATGTTAAATCATAAATTCCCAGTTTGCCTTAATGTTATACCCACTTTGCCTTAGTACTTTCTTACCCTTTTTTTACCTGTAATTAACAGTTAAAGTGAAATGGGAATACACCATAAATATTATTATAAGAAATTATTTTTACCTAAAATGTTTTAAAATATAAATTTTGTTTCTTAATTTTTCCCCATTTGATATTGATAGAAAACTAGTTACAGAGTAAATATCAGGGTAATTATGGTGACGGTTAAAAAATTATAAATAATTTAAATAATAATAATAATGGGGCCAAAAACAAATAGGGCGAAATAAATTGGTACAATATATTTGGGCATCTCAGTCTTTCATATCGGTAAATTGTCTCTCATAACAAATCAAACAAAGGCAAATATGATCAGCATTTCCAAACTTGGAGAAATAACATCATACAGCATCAAGAGGCAAAACATACCAACTATTTAAAGAACAACTTTGAAAAATATATTAATATACTCCCCCAAAAACAATGGACAATTATCTTAAAATTTAGAACAACTAACCATTATTTACCCGTTGAAATAGGACGCTGGAATAATTACTAGAAGACTCTGCAATATACCTGACATTGGCGACGAGTTTCATTATCTCTTTATTAATTCTAGGGTATAATTTCTAAGAGCCATATTATTACACACGTCCAAATACCTATAAATTTAAAGAACTGATTGAAAATAAAAGGATTAGTATACTAAAGAAATTATCAAATTTTATAAATGTAATTATCAAAGAATTTAAACGTCCTTGACCTAACAAATATAAACACCCATATGTTTAAGGAGAAATATGAATATGAAAAGATATACATGTATATACGTATTGAATGATATACTATTAAATTGGAATTGTTAGTCTAGTCCGCTTAATTGCATTGCTCATTTCAACATATTCCTGTTATTTGCAAAATAGTCTGCTACACACAATCATTTGTATGCAAATAAATACAAATAATTTCCTTTAAATGCATACGCATTCTTTGTAATGTCTGATTAACGGCATAAGAAAATGAAGAAAACATTTTTTTCTTCTCTTTTGCATCTGTTATAGAATAGAATCCAGGTTACATGGTCAAAAGGAATTCCTTACTGTGTTGAATATTTATGACCTTTGACAAATTTTGTGATCGCCGTTTGATAAATGTGCTTCGATTTTATACTAAATAGTACAAGAATAGTAACATAATATTTGTATTGTTACAGTCAACTCCGCTCAATTACATTCCTGGTAATAGCATAAATTCGTGTTATTTGCATATTCTGATGCACACAATCATTTGTATGTATACAAAGAATTTCTTTTAATTGCATATGCTTTTTGTGGTAATGTCTGATTAATTGCATAAGAAAATGGATCACTGTTTGATAAATGTACTATTATTATTTTATACCAGATAGTACAAGAATTCAACTTTTTTTTTTAAATGTTGATAATAAGCGAGATGCGGTGATTATGTAAGCAGACGAATGAAGGATTTCTATGAACAAATCAAATTTAATATTTAAAAATAATTCTTTATTTGGAAATTAATTAAGTCAGGGTTCCGTGGAGCTATGCGTTTAAGATATGCAGAAACTCTTTTATCACAAAATATAAGGCTGGCTCACACTTGACTACATTTCAACGTAACCAAATATTTTGAAATTCAATAGCCGATGTAATCAAAGATGTAAACAGGAACCGGACTTGCACAACTTTGCTTCCTGTATTGTCTGTCCAGGACAGAAGGTAGTGTTAATACTAAGGTAGTGTTAACAGATGCGCACGCACCCGCTAAATCAGTCGAAGTCCGTAAATGCAAATTGGGATTGACGCTAATTTACTAGAATAACGTTAAAAACGAAAATAAAACATGGATATTCTCACAAACGCACCGCCCCCCTAAAGAAAATCCTGCGTACGGGCCTGCTAATTCCTGTAGAAAGAGAAGTCAGATTTCCAACAACAATATTACGTGATCTTAAAAAGGTGGACAAAATGAGAAGTTCATAACTTTTCATAAATATTCCTTTATAAGTTAAGACTTGAAAATAATGAAGAATCCTCACAATGTCAGGGTTCACTCCGGTCACCGAGTCCGTTTGGACCCCTGACAAACATAGTTGAGGAAAACCTGGGCTGCGCTTCGTAGCAGGAGAAGATTTTGAAGCATCCAATCACAATTCGATTTTCTATGCCTCGGCCTTCACCTTATCGATGTAAATAATGGTTCACGGAGGAGAGGTAAAAATGATCGGGAGTACGTCAGTTTCAAAGGTACCGTAATACCGAATAAAAGGTAAATAAAATAATGACAGTTGCCTTCTTTGTAAAGAAATGTTACCAAAGAAGAACGGGCGCTTTATATTCAAAAATAGTTTCACAGTGAAAAAGCAACTTCACGAGGTGTTGGGAAATTTTCCACAAGATCACGACAGTTGCCGATTTGGCTTATGAAACGAGCGATCTGATTGGATATTTTAAAGTATGATATCACCAAAAATGTTTTCGTATAGTTGGCGCAGTAAGCAGCCAGAGTTCTATGATATGTTTGTCAGGGAACCAAACGGACTCGGAGTGACCGGGGTGACCCCTGACATTGTGAGGATGGTCAGTACCGTACGGTGAAACGTCCTTGACAACTTACTTATGGTAATTTTGTAATGGAATGTTGACAGCTTATTTTTATTCAAGTATTTAGCACATTGCCACTCCTTGAATGTCAAAGCGTGATTATAATTATTCGCAATAGATGACATCAATAAACGAATTGCACATTTCCGTAATGAAAGCGGTCCGACGAAATACCGAAATGGACCGACGAAACACCGAATGGACCACAATTTTATCCTGTAAACAATTTACAGAACATTTTCCAGAAGTTGTAATATACCCTTCTTAAAGTCTTAATATCGTTTATTAAAGAAAAATTATGTAACGTAAGTACGGTTACTTTTAAATGTTAAAACTATGTTACTCCTTGTCAGTACTAAGACAATGAGAAAAAACTAATGAAATGTTTATAGTACAGGTAATAGTAGTGAATGGCAGTGTTTAAATAGGCGTGTGACATGACATTGTCACGAAAACCTTGTGCCAGAAATTTGAATTATGGTCAACCAAGACCAAGATAGACAGGAAGGGTAGATTTTGTGAAATTCAAGTTTTTGATTAATGCATTCATTCATTTAAAACACATAAAATCTCCGCGGTTCTCGAAACATGGTTGGCTCATTCGGAGTATGTTCCAGACCAAAATCCAATGAACTGTTTATGGTATCCGGTTTCATTCCTACATCAACCAAATGACTTGAACGCCATTCACATTTCCTGATGATATTTTACACGTTTGATAGTGGGAAGATACTTAGAGCTGGGAAAGGTAATGTGTTGATGTTTTGCTGCTGCATGTACGTTTTTTTTCATACCTGAATTGAAATATCTCCTACCTATTTCAAATATTTCATATTTTAATTACCTCTAATTAAAACCAGACAGACCATAGAGTACTTAACTTTATTACTTTTAAGGCAATCATTCGAGTATACACATACGCTTACGAAAAGGGGTTGAGGTGGGTGCAAAGTTCACGTAGCTAGAACAAAAAATAAGGTGACATGATCAAAATGAACTGGCCAGATATAACCATCCATTACATGGCCGTAACTAGTTGTTTTTTTGTTTTTTTAAATGAAGCCTAAACACGTAGTCGTCTAGATGGAGCGAGGCAAAACAAATTGGGCAAGGGATCTTTGTATGAAACAAAAATCGTCAATTTCGGTATGAGGCATTTGCCTCAGTAAAAATGTGTAGTAAATGTGAACAGACGTTGTTATTGAGATTTGGGCATTTTCTTTTAAAACCCTTAAATTCTGACAAAAATCGACCTGCCCCCACCACAAAAATGGGAACCCGTACACCTATAAGTATATATATATAAACATGTTCGATAACGATGTTAAAAGATGACTCAAGGTAAACAAAGATGGCTGCTTAATAGTAATTTAAGATTTTCGGGATAAACTTTTTTTTTAAATTGCAAACTTGACATCTAGGGAAAGCATACATTATTAATGATTTATAAAGATGCACATTAACACAGCACATTGTCAGAATACTTGTGGAGAGTAATACTGCTAATAGGTGCGATAATATGTAGCAGAGATTAGCAAAACGTTCGCCATTCCGTTTCTTAGGCAAACACGTTTACATATTAAACAAATTAAAAAACACAGGGAAGATGTTATGTCTGAACTCTTAAATTATCTACTCTATTTGAGGAATTGCTCAAAAGCATCAGTATGTTTGTTGTGATGTACGATCTCCCACTTGCCAATCCAAGGCCCAGTTATCCTTGTATCAAAACCAGGATCATCTTCCACCATCACCTGAAGAAAATAAATAAAAATATAATAATGAAAATATATACTTTTTAAAGTGATTCATGAGTACAAGTGAGTATTGCCGTGTGTAGATAAACTGTTAACTGGTTTACATTAGATTCTAGCAAAATAAAGGTATAAAATAATCAATAATTAAACACATTTGAATAATAAAATACACAAATACAATCACACACATACAAAATTAAAATATGGTATCAAGAGGTTTCATAAAACAATTTTATGATTTTATAAAAACTGCCACTATTCGGACTGAAAATCGCGTTAAATTTAAGATTTTGACGATGAGCGTAAGCATTTTGACAAAGTAATCATCACTTGCTACACTTTTAAAACTTTAAATATTTATTCCTAAATCAATATAATTTTGCCTAGTAGTTTTGTTTTATTTTAAAAAATAAGTGGATAAAGCAGCACATTTGGCTAGAATCATATATAATTTTTTAGGATGTGGTTGAGTTAGTAAAATATATCAGCTTTCTGTACTTTCTGTCCAGGCCAGAGGATAGTGCTAAGAGAGACGAAAGCCAGTGATACCTCACTAATGTGGCTAATCTTAGCAATGGATCTTTTATATGCCCTATCCCACAAACAGGATGACACAAACCACAGTCTCTGATAAACCAGTTGTGGACCAACTAGCCACCAAGCATCACAGATCACTCCGTATGGGATGGAGGCGGTACCGAAATGACAAAGCATAGTACCTGCCAGCAGATAGACCGATAGCGTACACACTACACTACTGGGGTCGGTATCACCATCGTCTGCTTACCTACCTCTTTGAAGAATTTTTTTTGCCACACCTCCTTCCGGTCAACTGACAGGAATTTGTCCCAATCTGGTTTGACATCCGGGTCAGTGGAGGATCTGAATATGATGCCATCTTGTATGTCGTAGAAACTCCAGTTGTGAAATGGGGATTGCCATCGCAAGTCAATACTCCATCGAACATCATTAGATGTATTTAAGCCACTGAGATAAATAAAAATACAATGTTAATCCTAAACTATTTAAAGCCACTGACCCAAGTTTCGTGACAGCTGACTTTCATATAAAATGAATTGTGAACTGAAAAAACCAGATTGGTTGTTTAATGACACCTCAGCAGATTGTTTATTCAGCTGCTATGGTGTGTCAACCGCATTGTGTTCTACGACTCATGATCTTCAGAGGAAACCCGTTACTCCACATAGGCTATTCTTTTCGATTAGCAGCAAGACACCTTATTACAGCACATATCACCGTCACTGATTAACTAGGCCTCTATTATTAATCTAATTAAAATCAAAATAGTAATATGCTGTGATATTCATACATTTAAATATTTTTAATAGAGAGATAGGCCTCGATTATCGATCAAATTAAAATTAAATTAGTAATACGCCATGATATTCACACATTTAAATATTTTTACCTGCGGTGTGGAGTTAAATTGTGAAATAAGACAAATCCTCTGTACTGTACCGGCACAAAGTTGACATCTTTCTTCAAGTCAACACCTAAATTACAAATATAATCAACACTGAAAATTAGTTACAGTCTATTTAATAGAATACAAATCTTCGCAAAGCAGCTAGATGAGCAAATAACACATAAATTTAATTTACCAGCCATCGATTAAAAAAATATATGTATTATTTACATTGCTTTTGAAAATTTAATGCAGTAATCGCCTATCAAAATGTCTTCGAAACACGCCAGCAAAAAAACCCCTAATAAGTAGACTAAAAACAGGAATACAAAATCCATTAGGTTCATGAGAGGTACAATTTTGATAAGATATTAACTTTAAGTATGAAAGTGCTTGTGATCGCTACGCTACCTATATAGCTATAGTCTGTTTGCGCTACTTAGAACATGGTTTTTGACGAATAAATAACTAAATATATAACTTACCTCATTAATGTTGATATTTTTCAAAATAATAAAAATGTCCTATTTTTTGCCTATAGTCTGTTTACGCTACTTGGAACATGGATTTTTGTGTATTACTTTAGTTTGCGTGAGTTTTGGAAATAGCAAAAAAGTCCTATGTTCCAATTTTTTTCATTACTTTGTTAAATAATAATTAAAAATATTTC
>JAULBS010123516.1:0-13960 GCA_032355785.1 Symmetromphalus regularis | reverse complement strand
TATTTTCCGTTCCAACCAGTGGTCCACAACTGGTTTATCAAAGGCCGTGGTATGTGCTGTCCTGTCTGTGAGACGGTTCATATAAAAGATCCCTTGCTGCTTATCAGAAGGAGTAGCCTATGTGGCGGCTATGGGTTTCCTCTAAAGACATGTCAGAATGACCATATGTATGACGTCCAATAGACAATAAGATAAAAAGCAATGTGCTCTAGAGGTGTCGTTAAATAAAATAAACTTTACTTTCTTTCTGATTACTTTATTTTTGTTTTAGAGCACACTGATATATTAATCACCAGCTATTGAACGTCAAACATTTGGTAATTTTGTCACATAGGCAGACACGCTATCGTTTGAGCTAGATCCCGCTTTCTGTAATCAGAAAGAATGGCCTATGTGTTTGTAGTGGGTTTCTTCTAAAGACCATGTGTCACAGATAACATGGTTTGAAGCCCAATAGCTGCTTATTAAAAAATTTGCTGGGGTGTTGTCAACTAAACATTCCTTCCTTTGAGCTGTATGCACAACAAAACATTAAAAATATTACACATTTTTTCTTAATATCACTTACATTGCTGGTGTCATCTTGAGCAACAGTGTCGTTAAAGGTCATGAATAATTTGTCATTTCACAAATAAATGAATAATTTGGGTTGGGGGCAGGGGGGGTACTAACTGTTTTGCGTGTCAGTGTGATTGGACTTGAGGTTTAGGAGGAGATGTAATTGACAGTTTAAATTCATGTATGAGAAATGTTCTCGTTTGTCGTATTCAAAAGGGTTTGAACTGGGTCTAACGAGGATTCCCCAGTAAGCCCATCGTGTCACAGGCTAATGAATCAATGCAATTTTATGGATCGCTTTAGGAGCCCGGCCACTGCCTGGTGCTCGATTTCGTCAGAGAGAAGACTCTTAATTGGTGTAATTAAACTTGGGAGAAACACAGGCTTACGTCTGAAGCTTTGAGGCATGTATTATTTCTCCCATCAAGTGCAATACCACATCAAATTAATCTGCCAAAGCATTTTTCTCCAATCAATATCTCGCCCGCTAATTACGCCAGGGCTACCCCTGTTTCCTTGGAAATGTCTTTGCGTTGACTGCTAAATGAACAATTTTTGCATAAAACAGGGTTGCGACAAATTAAGACCTCGGTGATGACTGCACACGAAGATCGGTCGGATGGTTGGCCACTATTGTGTAATTTGTCAGTAGGCGGTGTGAAGTAACCATCCAGAAAAAGTCAATCAAGACTGGTGGTATTAGCCAGGACCACGAGCATGTGCATCAGGTCACGAAATCTTCCAAATAATGGACGCAACTCTGACCCATTTCCTTCACCGACCATATGATACGCACATCGTATATGAATGCGATTGATTTTGTTACATTTCCCCATTATTGCAGCCTCGGCATCGATCGTGTTGACTTGACGCATGCAACAGAACTCTCCTCTTTGGGGATTAAGACGGTTATCTAATATCAAATGCCGTAGGAATTTGCCTGCTTCATCTGTGGAGGAGATGGGCGAAGGAGAAAAAAATGAAAACAAAATGGCTATTGAATCCAATATGGAGGCCATGTTGATTGTAAAAAGATTTCTTGCTGGGGTGTTGTTCTTTGAGCTCAAAGGTCAAGCCCTGACCACTGGCCTGCACATAGTAGCCCCTCTTTACAATGGTATTGTGTTACTCGGCTGAATAAGCTCGCTCAAGTGTGAATGTTCATTCATTGACAGGGCCGCCCCATCCGAGGATGATCCGTAACCTAGACTTGACACAGTTTTTTTTATAGGTTTTTTTTTAAATTGTTAAAAGAATTTCCTTTTAAACAGATTTGTTACATTTTCTTTTCTTTTTCCACCCTTTTTAAAAAAAAATGACTATTAAAAGATCATTGTTTTTTATTTATAGTATTTTGTTTTTCTACAAAAAATTGTATTTATAATTTGTTACCTTTTAAAGTAACTAGTCTTGGAAGCTATTATAGGTTTTCTTTATAATTGTTATAATATATTGTTTGTAATTAATTTTTATTGTTTAACTCATATCAGGGCCTTAAAACAAAATACTTGTATCTAGGTTTCTTTTCGAAATATTGTTACCTTATCATGTCTACATAAAGAATTCATGAATTTATAAATTTAAAAAAAAATTAATAATGAACATCCATTTTTTTTTTTTTTTTTTTTTTTTCCCCTCATTGAAGAAATTCATGTAGGTGTTAATTTACCAATCCTAGTGGTTTTTTTTAAAATAAAACAATAACAAAATTAAATGTATTGTTAACGATATTAAAGGGATAGGTGTTAATATAACTAAATTTATTCACCAATCCCATTTGAAAGTGCGTGTGAAAATGTTTTGTGATATATACTATTTAAAACACTAAGGACCATTGGTTTAGGTTTTAAAGACTCATGCTTCTGTGGATTTTTCTACCAGCAAGAAACCATTGCATTTTATCTAGTCGACATCTTTGTTGTATTGTCTAATATGTAAGATTATATTGACACCAATACATTAGAAATAAATATTAAATAACCTTTACGAGGAATTGAACTCATATTTCCTGTTAATTACAGATATTTTATAATATTACATTCATTAATGGCTAGTAGTCAAATATTCGGTTAAATCACGGCTTTTATAATAAGACGTTTTCCTCTGAAAACCATGAGTTGCAAATACTTAGGTTATTTGTTCTTATTTTTTGCTTGTATCCAATTAAGGTTCAAGCACACTGTCATGGACTGCTTGTACAGAATTGAGGTTAGTGTTAGTAGGAGAGACAAAGCCCTCTACTGCCACACTTACCGATAAGCATCAAGGCATTTCTTTATATGCACTGTTCCATAATAATAATAATAATAAGTTAATTTATATAGGCTAAACTCCAAACTAATGTATGCTCAAACTGCATTACATAAATCAAATGACATTGTAAAACAATAACATAGTAAAACAATAACATAGTAAAACAATAACATAGTAAAACAATAACATAGTAAAACAATTTGTAGGATGATATTAAAATAAGATAAAATAACATAAATATGAGTCATAAATGCTTAAGAGGGGGGAGGGCAAATAAAAAGACACTGAATGATTAAAAGTACTGAGTAAACAAATGTATTTTAAGATGTTTTTTTAAAAGATAAAAGATTTGGGGCATTTTTAAGAGTGTCTAAAAAAATGCATTTTTAACAGTTCGATAGCATAACCACCAAACCACCATGGCCTTTGATAAACAAATGTGGACCACTGGACAGCGTGGGAATGGGATGTAGAGCATCTAACTGTGAACCGATCGGTCGTCAGATCGATCCTTCTCAGTGGACCCATTTGCAGTTTGGGCTATTTTCCATACCAGTCAGTGATCCACAACTGGTTCATCAAAGGCCGTGGTATGTGCTGTCCTTTCTGAGGAATGGTGCATATAAAAGACCCCTTGCTGCTTATCGGAAACAGTAGCCCATGTGGGTTTCTTCTATATATATGTCAGAATGACTATATGATTGACGTCCAATAGCCGATAAGATAAAAACCATTGAACTCTAGAGGTGTCGTTAAATAAAACAAACTACTTTTTTAAACCTTGTCGAGCATTCTCTCTTGGTTGGGAAGGAAAGGACTGCTTTGCCACATCTCAGCATGTTGTTTATTCAGTAGCTTTTAAGTGTCATGGTCATAAGAGGACATCCACATAGGCTACTCTTTCCAATTAGCAGCAAGGGATCTTTTATATGTGTACATATCGTGCCTTTGATCAACCAGTCGTGGACCACTGGTTTGTTGGAAGTGAGATATATTGAGCCATGTTGAGTGTGTACTCACTCTGGGTGCGACCCAATATATCGAGATTAAAAATTCCATTCCTTGACTGAGATTTGATGCCAGTACCTACTAATCATGAGTCCAACAGCTAAGATTAAAACTCCCATGCCTTGACTGAGATTTGATCTCAGTACCTATCGGTTGATAGTCCAACAGCTTGACCACCATGCCACTGGGTTGGAACCAGTACTAAGATTAAAAACTCCCATGCCTTGACTGAGATTTGATCTCAGTACCTATCAGCCACTAGACTGGCAGCTTATCCACTGTGCCACTGAGGGCTGGTGTTTGAGTTGGAACCTGTACTAAGATTAAAAATCCATGCCTTGACTGAGATTTGATCCCAAAATCTAATAGCTGACAGTCCGATAGTGTAAACATCGCACCACAGGGATAGAACTTAACCCTCACCTTAACCCTTAAAAATCACTGGGTGCAAGTAAATCCTTACTGACGCTAGTTCGCGGGGCCAGCTACGATCAACCCAATCTTAAAATTAAAATGGGGTGGGGGGGAGGCGGGACTAGTGATTTTTGGTGGGGATGAGTAACTTTTTAAGGTTACTAGTTCTCCAAGCGGGTGAAAATAATTTCTTAATTTCTACCCCTGCTGCTCCAGGGCTGGTTGCATTTGACACCTAATACAGTTTCTGATTAACCAACATATCATTAAATAAACATTTCTTAACTTTTCTTTTTCCTGATTTTTTTGTTAAATTCGTCATTATAAAAAGACTTTACTGTCCAACATTGTACATAGTTTTTAATTATCTAATTTATTTATGCAACTGTTCCTCATCCATTTTAAAAAAATTTTGAATTCATATTAATATATGCATGGAGCTCTTCTGTCGAAAAGAATTTTTTTTAAAAGGTGAGCAATTTGACGCCAAAACACACAGTGGAGGTTGTCGGTCTGCGCGTGATAACACATGATTCATGTATAGTCCCATCACAAATCTGACGTGTTAGATAATTTTATGAGAGAGAAAAGTAAAAAATGCTAACTGCTTCTAGTAACCATGACAACAGATTAGCAAGTCAACTTGATTACTTTGTAATATTTTGCCTGATGTATATCGGTAGACATTTGAAGATAGCGGTGTAAAAATACCCGACAATCACATGGGATTGGTTTCATTATATCTCACTCAGTGTCTTAACCATTAGCCAGATATAATGAGAAACGTGCTAAGTCTCTTAACATGCAAGTTAACGGATGGATGCATGTTATCGGGATAGGGATGTAGCAGGATCGAATCCCGCTAATGAACGTTTTGTGTGGGTTTTTTTATTATGAACATTTTGTGGTTTTATTATATAAAAATTGTTTATGAATTTCTGATAATTTATAAAACTTGATTTTCAAAATCGTAATAGCGCAGGATCAAATCCCGCTAACGAATATCGCTTTTTAAAGTTATTATTTTTGTTTTTATTGTATAAAACTGTTTATGAATTTGTTATTTTAAAATTTTCTTTATTAAAAAAAGTGATTTCTAAGAAATTTAATTTCTGATAATTAAACGTTTTACTTTTATAAAAAAAAAAGTGATATCTAAGTAATTTCAAAATCTTTCAAACTTGACTTGGTGAAAAATCCAGTGCATATTAATATGTAATGTTGCATGTTCAAACCACAATAATCTTGTTTTCTTCTTTTTATTAAATAAAGCAGATACAAATATTTTGCAGGTGTATAGATTTAAAAATTTTTATATTGAATTAGGGGTAAAAGTTAGTTACATCCAAAATGGAGGGGAGGGGGGAATAAATGTTGGTGACTGAATCTGAACGTCTCCTAGGTCCATCTGTGTAACTGCATATCATCTTCAGGTCCTTTTTATAATACCGTATATTCCCTATTTAATAAAAATGACTTACTCTAGCATAAATCCATTATAGTGTCATAGTATTCAAAGTAAGTAATGAATGCACACACTAGTAATCTGTATTGCACAAAATATTTAACAGTAAAAGACGATTTCAAACTATTGAGAACTCGATAAACTCCAAATTTGCAAAATGTAATTTCTTTTTTTATATTCTGTATTTTGTTCTTTGTTCAGATATTTGAATGGAAGGTATAACACTAAGGGCCGATTTCTCGTCGACAGTTCAACCACGATTCTTAGTTTAAACTGTCCACACGTGTTAAAAGAATGGGTTGAACTGTAGATCGTGGTTGAACCGTCAACGAGAAACTGGGCCTAAGATTTTACCAAATGTGTTAACAAACTGACTATCTTATAATTTGTAACCCTTTATTTAGAGTGAGCAAGCACTTGCGAGTACTAACAAGTGAGTTGACTGATTCCCAACGTAAAAACATAAAACCCAGTCTAGCCACAATTTTCTAAATTACAATGAACATGGCATCAGCTTCTTAGAGTGACCATCTGGTCCACCGATAAAATACTGGATTCTCAAGCTGATGACTGTGGTTCAAAACCCATTGAAGGCTGGCTCACACTTGACTGCATGTCAAAATTACCAAATCTTTGACATCCAATAGCCGATGATTAATAAATCAATATGCTATAGTGGTGTCATTAAACAAAACAAAAATGTACTTCTTAGATTTCTAGTCTGCTTGTGAACCGGTTGGTCATTGGATTGATCCTTCTCAGTGGACCCATTTGCAGTTTGGGCTATTTTCCGTTCCATCCAGTGATCCACAACTGGTTTATCAAAAGCCATGGTATGTGCTGTCCTGTCTGGGACAGTGCATATAAAAGACCTCTTTTATGCTTTTATGGTTTCCTCTAAATACATATGTTAGAATGACCATATGATTGATGTCCAATAGCCTATGATAAGATAAAAATCAATGTACTCTTGAGGCGTCATTAAATAAAATAAACTTTACTTTTCTTAGAGTTCTAGTGACATTCATTTTAACTTTTATAATTTACTGGTACACCTGTAAAAAATGTTTTATTATTGTTTATGGAAATATATGGAAAAATACATGATTTTCTCTTTTTTTTAAAGATACAAGCCCATAATTATTGAAATATTTAATAAAAAGATTAAGGTATACTCAACCAAAAAAAGAAACTATGCATATAATCAGTAGTTATTTAATAAACCAGACGACATTCATGGCAGAAATTCTGGAATTAGGTAACCACACCATTTAGGAACATATTTGTGTGTGCAGTAATATCACAAGTTACGCACATTTCCTGCCAATGCACAATTACTTTCAAATATTTCAACTTATCAATTTTTTGGTTGAGTATATATATCTCGAGTGCAAAACCGCATTTTTTTTTTTTCAATTATTAGTTTGGTAATTTGTGGTTTTTTGTATAGTAAACTGTTTGTGCAAAATACCACATTGTTTTGCCAGTCTGTGATAAAAGCAAATGGCCGACTGCCGGTGCTGTATTGCAGTTTGTTGTGGCAAGATGGAATGCTAGACGTTTACAAGATTGAGTACATTTGATTGACAGCTGTGCTCAAACTCACAGATAAGAGCAGGGCAAATCAGTCAATGTACGTTTCTCCGGTTTTGTGTAAAAAAAATTATTTCTTGCCCTTTGAAGACTGCCAGCTTTACCTGCCTTTTGTAATGTACCAGAATTACCTGTCTTTGTTATGTTTCAGAGTTATCTACCTTTGCAATGTGTCATTATTACCTCCCTTTATAGTGTTAAAAAATTACCAGCATAATTTGTTAGGTTTGTTTGTTAAGTGTTTGAATGAGGTTAATTGATCATAGGATTAACACTTCCCCCCCCACACACACACTCACACCCACCTCCAAGGTTGACTCATTCTGTGATTGAGTTTATTCCCATACCTAACTAGTGGTCCACAACTGGTAAGCTATATCAAAGGTCATGGTATGTGTTGTCCTGTCTGTGGTAAAATGCATATAAAAGATCCATTTTTAATTGAAAAAGGTAACAGGTTTCTTCTGAAGAACATGTGTTTGAATTATCAAAATTTTGACATGAAATAGCAAATAATTAAATGAATGTGCTCTAGCGGTGTCATTAAACAAAAATTAATGTTTTTTTTTAAAGCAATGAAAGCCGTGTCCATTGTATGATGTTTATTTATTTTTAACTTTGAAATGAGGTCGCTTATTTCTAATTCATTGTCTGTAAAATATAAAACCAACAAAATAGAAATATGGAGATCTATTCAGTGGGTGTTTGTTTGTCTACTTAGTTCCTAGTCCAGTCATAATACCAGAGCCCGTACGTTTTTTAAAATGACCTTTTTTTATGATTGAAGTTCATTACTGATGTCCCTGTGATGAAAATTAGTCTGGTAGTCTTTTGTTTTTTTACTCCTAAATTTATTTGGCAACTATCTTTAAAAATGGTCGCCTTTTGCATTATTTTTAATAATTGTCAAAATCTCGATAACCAGAAGAGCAATATTTATTTTTTAAACCGTATTGCATAGGTATTGAAACAATCTATAAATCATTTCATTACGGTATTTCAAAATCTCGGATAGTTTTTTAAGTTTAACCGATTTTGTTCACATATAATGGAGTTTGCGTAATTATATTGACATTTACACTCTTGAACTCCAGAATCACGGATTTATTAAAGGGAAAGCTGTTTTTATTACCTAAATTCATTACTGACATGCCTGTGATGAAAACTGGCATAGGAGTCGTTTCCAAAAATTTTCTCATTTACTAACATATTAAAAATGATAAAATCACCAAATGAACATCTGTGTTGTATAGAGTGTATGTGTTGTATAGAGTGTATGTATGTATGTGTACTGTAGTTTTGATGAAAGGTTGCTGTATAGTATGAACAAAGGATTTCAGTTCGTCTTCCGTCTTTTGTTAAAATATAACACATTCGGATAGGTATGTTTACCTGGTTTGTTTGCTTTTCTTCAAATTGGGGTGTTTGCGCTGTCATTTGATATAATTCTCGAGATAACGAGCCAAGCAAACAGGTTCTGCGTGTCATCAGACGAATATTAAACTGTAAAACTTATAATTATTGTCTTATCTTTAGGCTAGGACCCATTAGGCAGGGCCAGATATAGACCTTGAGGGGGGGGCCAGGGCACATCAGGTTTGGGGATCTCTCAACAGAGAATTAAATTACATGACAAATAAAAAAAAGAACTAAAATGAATTAATAGAACTAATTTCATAAGTATTACATTTTTTTATAAAGAAAGTCCTCCTTTGGCAGGAGGGTCCGGGCAATTACCTCCTTTGCCCCCTTATAAATCCGGCCATGATTACAGATATTTTATTTTGCTCCACTCCTTGATAATGATCACTGCTTGAACCTTATTTCTTTAGAGAAACCCTTTTTTTAACAGATAAATTTTATACTGATTTTTAAACTTAGATCACAGTAAAACAGTTTAAACAACTTTAAAAAAAAAATTCTGAATATATATACTCAACCAAAAAGAAAGTATGCATGTAATCAATAGTCATTTATTTCATAAACCAGACGACATTCAAGGCAGAAATTGTGCAATTAGATAACCACCCTATTTAGAAAGTGTGTGTGTGTGTGTGTGTGTGTGTGTGTTTGTGTTTGTGTGTGTGTGTCTGTGTGTATATTACAAGTTGTGCATATGTTTGCTTTCGATTATGGTAAATGACACATTAAAAAAATATTAATATTTCAACATGCATTCTGGGGGAAAATGGTTAATTTTTACGTCCTTCCACTCGGAAAATATATCTATAAAAAGTATGAAAAAAGGGTGGGTGGGTCTGGATCCACTACTGATCTCATTTCTGTCTAAATGGATATAAGAATCATACAATAAAACATGTCCCTGGTTTGAAGTTTGCGACGAGGGCGAAGACAATGGAAATCAATTAGCCGTCATTAATCAACATAGAAAATGTTGTACACGACAGAACATCAATTAATTGCTTTCGTTTAATTAATGGGTTATAGACCAGCAGATGGAAGTTAATGTGACTTGAAAGCAGTAATGTGTAGTAGGTTACTTCTAGCTTGCCGCATTGTTATTCGAGGCAATATCTTTTCACGTAAATACTGAGCTTGTTAGACTCATTTGAGTTCTAATTACTGTGAGTTTCTCTTGCTTGTTAGTCAGGTGACTAGGTAAAAAAACTTCTACCTAGTCAGGTGACTAGGTAAAAAACTTCTACCTTTTCAGTAGACCCATTTGCAGTTTGGGCTATTTTCTGTTCCAAGTAGTGGTCCACAACTGGTTTATAAAAAGCTGTGGTATGTGCTGTCCTGCGTGGGACAGAGCATATAAAAGATCCCTTGCTGCTTATCAGAAAAGAGTAGCCCATTGGGACAGCGGGTTTCCTCTAAAAATATGTCAGAATGACCATATGATTGACAATAGCCAATGATAAGATAAATGTGCTCTAGAGGTGTCATTAAATAAAACAAACTTTACTTCCCGAGTTCTAATTACTTTTGAGTTTCTGCGGCCTGTTAGTCAGGTGACTAGATAAAAGTGCTACTAACTGCAAGAAGACCAACCTCGGTAGTACAATGGTAAAGCGATTGGACTCATGGCTGGTAAGTACTGGGATCAAATCTTAGTCAAGGCATGGGATTTTTAATCTCAGCCTCGGCTCCAACCCAGAGTGTGTGCTCCGCAAGGTTCAGTAGGTAGTTGTATACCACTTACACCAACCAGTGGTCCACAACTGGTTTATCAAAGGTCTTGGTATATGCTATTCTGTCTGTGGGTTAGTGCATATAAAAGATCCCTTGCTGCTTATCGATAAGAATAGCCACATTTTAGTTTAAAAAGGAAATATAATTTTTAAATGTTTCATTGTTTACAGAACATCTTAGTTTACCATTGAAAGGGTTAATTTCTTTAAAATGGTCAGTGTTTAACAATTTTCATAAAGATTTATTTTTGTTCAAAATGAAATATAATTAGAAAATGTTTCATTGTTTACTGAGTTTGCCATTGAAAGGGTTAATTTGTGAAAGCGGGTTTAGATAAATAAGAAGTAGTCAGTTTATGGATTGCGATTGCAGCTGATAATTATGTTTCTTAGCCTCAACACCAATAATCAATGTGTGTACAACTTTGAACCTCTATAGCCCGCAATTAACTAAATGACATTAATTAGATGCCTTGATAACCTTAATTAGACATTTCTTGGGAACGTTAATTCCGTGGAATCGCAAGACAAAGAAGGGAGTTTATAAATAGAACTCAGACAGAGCCGAGCATAATGCTTGATAAAATTTTACCGATCTGATTAAAAGTGTTATTGCGTTTAATAACTGGATCTGTGTACGTTCTTTGAACAGATCTGCCTACTCGTTAAATTAATTTCTACGTGCCACATTCATTGCAGTAGTTCACAAAAGACTGATAAACGAACTGGTATGTCTTTGAAGCTAACGTTTTCTGACATATGCTGATAGTTTTTACAGTGGTATGCAGAACCCGATACTTTGTATACATAGCTGATTCATTAGAAATGGTAAATAGCCTGCACCGATAACGGTGGTATGTTCCCCAGACAGAAGCAACCGGTTATTGTAAATGGGCTTTGTTTGTAACTCATCGCCTCTCCCCTCCCAATATCAGCAAACTCTGATGCTTTCAAATAGTCGTCACGCTAGAGCGCTTTTGCAGTTTAATCTTGGGTGTGGAATGATTTTGGGAATTTTAAACTAAAAGTGGTGATATTATTTTTCAACAACAAGAGCACTTTTACCATTGCAAGAATGCTTTTACCTACACTATTGGGTGAGGGAATTTAAAGAAAAGGATTGTTTGGAAACTGTTAGTAGTCATCCATTTTTTTCATAATTTTCACAAGCGTACAAAATGTACTTGGGGGTGGGGGTTTCAGGGACAAGTAGGATTTTGAAAATAATTTTTTAAATGATGATTCTATTTCGGAAATCTTTTTTTTCCTTTTAAATTTGTACGCTTTTTGTGGGGAGGGATGGGTTCCGTAAAAAGAGTATATTATACGTCGTGAAAATGATGCTTTTATATGGAATGGATTTTTAATTTTTTTTTTTTTAAAGTTTTTTTACTAAGTAGAGTGTCTGTATGCTTACTCATGGGAATGGAAGGATATTCTTGTTGTTTAAATCTAAAACATGTTGGCATTTGATACAAAAAAATAGTACAGGATTCTAGAGAAATTTGTAAATTCAATGTTTTATGTGCAAAGCATAAAATAACATCAAGATAAAGAGATAGTTAAACTTCATGGCATGTAAAGAGTCTTGGAATGCACATTGTGTGTTTGATCATCCATGATTTTATGTACCACTATCAACAGCCAACTGTTTAAAGAACATTAAATGGAAAAACCTGATTTAATATAAGAATTAGATGGAAACGGTCTGGATTTTAATGTCAGAATTAAATGGGAAATTCTTGATTTAATATCTATTAGAATAAAATTACACAATAATTGATTACAAAATAAAAATGGGATAACTGCAATTTTTGGATGTTACCCATAAAATCTCAATTCTCAGGGGCTCAACCCCTGAAATTGCCCGTGGCAGTCGGAAATGCGGTGGGGATTGCTGTAGAGATTTTCATTCTCTGATAGAAACTTTTTTTGCTGGGGACTAAATGTTTTTAAGGTGTATTTTTTAATTATTATTTTTATTAAAAATAAAGTATACTTTATTCTAAAATTGCTGTGGAAAATGCCGTGGACACTATTTCACCACAGCATTTATTTTGCTGTGGACATTTTTTTAATTGCAGGGACTGGAGGCTCGATATCAGCTTTAATAAAATCCTTTTGAAATTTATCACAATTAAACGGTTTAATTTTTTACTTTATCATATTTATTAGAATTAAATTATTTAATTAATAATTTCAAAATAAAAATGGGATATGAGGAATTTTTGGGTGTTACCTATAAAACCCCAGTTCTTATAGGGCTGATATCGGCTTTAATAAAACCTTTTTAAAGTTTATCACAAATGGGTTAATTTTTTTATTTACCACCAGCATTAAATGGGTTAATTATTTAATGAAATATCTTATCAGAATGAAATGGGTCGAGGTGATGGAAGATGAGGATAACTCTCGGGGAGTAAATAAAAGCGAGAAAGTGGAGAATTCAACGGTTGCTTTGTTTATTGTTGGGTGTTTTCAACAAACCCAAGTCTGGGGATCGGTTACAGACGTAGAATTTTTTTCTATCGCCAAATGAGAAATGTTAATTCATTGTCAAGAGTTTTGTGATTAGACTCGGCTGGATCCCAGGTTTAATGTCTGATGGCTTGGTCAGATAAGTATGATTGATAGCTAAGTAAATTAACATTGATAACAAAGTCACTTATTAAAATGTTTGATAAGGTAAATGGGTGCTGTATTGGGCTTGCTGCTTGTGCCCTGCTGGGTGGGATCTTAGCCTTTCCTGCTGCATATTTTTACTGCTAGTGTTTCTGTTCACATTAGCTGTCTGTTCTTCCAGTTTATTGAGAGGTAGGTTATCTCCCTTTAACAGGAATCTTTTAGAAATGAGCTGCAGTAGGTTATCTCCCTTTAACAGGTACCTTTTTAGAAATCGATCGTGCGGTAGTAGATTACCTCCCTTTAACGGGTACCTTTTAGAAATGAGCTGCAGTAGGTTATCTCCCTTTAACAGGTACTTTTATAGAAATGGATTGTGCGGCAGTAGATTACCTCCCTTTAACGGGAACCTTTTAGAAATGAATTGAGTTGCAGTAGGTTGTCTCCCTTTAGTGGGAACCTTTTAAAAATGGATCGAATGCCAGTATGTTATCTCCCTTTAACACGAGCTTTTATAGAAATGTATCGAACTGCAGTCGATTATTTCCCTTTAACAGGAACCTTTTAGAAATGGATTGCGTGGCAATAGGTTGTCTCCCTTTAAAGCAAAGCTTTTAGAAATGGATCGTGCAGAAGTAGGTTATATCCCTTTAACGGGAACCATTTAAAAATATAACTACAGTTAATACCTAATGGATGGGCCCATAATCAGAGGTACAGGGGGTGATGGGTATGTCACCATGCTGAATTATGAACAATATGAATTATGAACATGAGCTTAATAATGTTGATAATTTAATATATAAATATGTCCATTCAAGCCAAAACATTTAATTACTGGACAGCTTTGACTCTAATTAGATGCAGCCAATCAAGACTAATTAGATGCAGCCAA
>JAULBS010123505.1:0-13962 GCA_032355785.1 Symmetromphalus regularis | reverse complement strand
CTTGTTGCAGCAGCTCCACCACCAGCTGGTCCAGCAGGCTTTGCCTGAGCTGCCTGCTTATCAGCCTCAGCTTTTTTTTTTGCTTCTTCCTCTTTGATTCGTGCTTGCCACCACTGCTGCCCTACGATACACAACAGAGAATGCAAAAAGGAATATTCATCATAAAACCCAGTAAATTATTTAATCAGCGACTGTTATAGCCCATGTCATGAGAAGTGGCAGGTTCAACAGCATAAAACACTGCCTTTTTAACAAAAGTGTCTCATTGTATAAGCTTTTTTAATATTATTACATAGTTCCTACAGTAACAAAAATTATACAGTATACTCTGTCTAAACCAGATTCACTTGGGACTGGTGAAGTGTACCAGTTTACACAGAATGCCCCTTTAGACAAACTTCATCCAGAGATCTTAAATTTTAATGCCAAATTTTTCTGTTTAGATTGAGGATTAGATTCAAATTCATTTATCAATTTCACTTCAGTTCCTAATGAAATTTCGATAAGTTCCCGGGTTTTTTTTTATGTCATTCTGTCATTATAAAACAAATAACAGAAAGCCAAATGAACAAGCAATGCATGCATGTATTTATACAGACTACTACTGACAAGTAAAATTCAAAATATTCTTAAAAAGAGGAAGTTCATTTAGTTATATCTATTCACTAATGATAATCCTGCTGATCTAGCTGAATGCAGTATGTACAAGAAGTGCGGTTCAGCCTTGACTGAGGTGCGACTATTTGATCACAAAGCCAATGAACTACATTTGTAATTGCTGGTCATTACATTCATAATGTAAATTTTTCTCTACAGAATTTGTTTAAAATATTTGACCCAAAAATGTGTGCTGTATATGTCTTACAATGTATCTATATAATATGTTAAAACCTTACATGTCTTTACTGTTTATATCATTCATATCTAACGGAAATAAAGAATTTGATTTGATTCTCATTTTTATGACCATCTTCCTTTTTGACCTATTATTCCCAGATGAAATGTTATTTCTAGAAACTATGGTGAATTTTGAAATGATGTGAAGCGAAAGTATCAAAAATGGTAACTGAACCTTCATATAAACTGAAAACCAGGCATGAGAATTGGAAAAAGTGGCTGGGGATTATTCAGCCTAAAATCAAAATACAAGGGACGCCTAGACCCTGATAGAGTCCAGGGGCAATACCCCGATAGGGTATCCAAGAGAATGAAGTTCGCACCCGAAAATGAATTTGGGTATTGTGGGAGGAGATTTGTTGCCTCAGTGCACATAAATATAGAAAAACCATTTCCATTTATATATATATTAGTGTATGGGATGTACCTTGAGGCATATCGTAAACTTTTCTGGCACATATATAAGCTGATGGGCATACAATTCCCATGTCTGGTTACTTCTTAAGAAATTCTTCGGGGATCTTTTCTTTCAAACTTCCTAAGTAAATAAATATGTGACCTCTCATTGGGAAAACATTTGACTGCAAACCTTTCAACAAGTCTGGTGGCTTGCCGTCTGCTGCATGACCTTCCAGAGAGATGCTCGCTTTAAAGCTGGAGATTGCATCCTCCAGCAGCTTGGTGGTCGAGTCTCCAGGAGGGCTGCTCTCATAGCGGTCAAATTGAGAAGAGCCGAGTAGAAAGAGAGCATGACTGCTTGACGGAGATATCTGAACAAGGCGCTGACATGTCTGTAATAAAAAATAGTAGAAAGAGAGTGTGAATGCACGATGGAGATAACTAAACAAAGTGCTAACACCCTGATACAAACATTTCTCTGGGTTAATAAATATTTATTAAAAAAAAATAGTAATTAAAAAAAGAAGATATTTCTTGATCAGAGCCAGTTAAAGTCAATCATGATTATTTGTAAAAAAAAAAAAAAATTTTTAAACAAACATGTTACAACCATATTTATGAGAAAATGTTACTTTATTTATATCAAATATAATAATTTCATGTGTTAACTTATGTGTAAAATAAAATTCACAGTTTCTTGTACAAGTATGATAAAATAATAAATGTATGCAGTCACCTTGTTATTGGAAAAAATATATATAATACTGTTAAACAAATTTTTAAGTGCAAGAATAAATTAATAAAATATTGTTGATATTTACATTTTCATGTTTATATTGCTCAAAATAAAATTACATTATTACAAAGTGAAAACAAAAATCTACTCTAGTTTTGTCAAGTAAAACTGCCTTCTAACAGAGCCAAACTTGTAAAGTCTTGTCAGAAGCCAACTTATAAGCTAACGAAACAGACCGTGGTTGTGAACATGGGGTCCTGCTAAAAATGTTCCAAATTTGGATCCACATCTCCTAAGGCCGGCGTAGCCTCAGATAAAAATTAAAATATGAGATCGCTAAGAAATGGTTCTGTCTTAAATACATAGGTGTTTATTCTCATTACCCGTTCTTGCAGTTCAGAAAGCTGTGCATTCTTTTCAACAGTGGAGTGAAAAATAAGTGCAGACAGATGGTGACAGCGCTGTGCAATTTCTGATGCGTCTGTTGGCTGTAGAAGGTCAAGAAGGCAAGAATGGGAATTCAACAGAACCCATTCAATCTGACGGTATGTGTCGCCCCGTGACAGAGTCGGCAACACCTGGCTAGCCAGTAACCCTGCACTTGATGACAAACATGCAAAATAGAAGCACACTTAGATGCTCAAGCAAAGCGTACTGGAACAAATATACATGCATAGTGACAAAATCCGACCTATTTTATTTTCAAACACACATAGAAACATTTAAAATATTTCGCACAGGCTACATCATATTTGTATTTTGCCAAAATAAGTTCTAATTTACAAACTGGTCTTTAAAGTTGCCTGTTAGATTATTTCGATCAAATCTTATTAAAAATTCACAATTATTTCCAGCTTATCAATTTTTCTTAGATCTACCCTTTGTTGGCAAGCAGGTGTGCAGGGAGAGGGTTTTGGTTGATTAGCCCACTCTCCAACTCATGGTTTACTTGTTTAAAAAATTTTTTATTGTTTACAATTCCTTGATATAGAATATTATGTTATCAATTGTGGATGCCCCCTGTGTCCCTAACCCCCATAAAAAGAAGAAAATACAAAAGAAAAAAAAAACTGTTTCTCAAAAACCCACTTGATTGGATGTTTTTTTATCATGACATTATGAAAACCAAATACATGGGTGTTAACAAATGACAGTTTGTGTGACTGAAAATAATTTAGTGAAAATAATTTGGTTATGTTTCCTATTATATTACTGGAATCTTTCAATTGGAATATCTCGTAATGAATTGGTATGGACAAAATTGGCCAAGGAATTCTGATTTAATATGAAATTGGGCGATGACATTTTTCATCATTTGGATAACTTAGGGAATACATGATGGAAACCTAGCGGAAAATAATAATAATATAAAAAAAGAAAATCCACAATTTCCACTATCAAGTTGGACAGTTAACGGCCATGCAAATGCATCAGAATTATAACATAAATAAAATCAAGGTAACCACTATGGAACTAAAACAGTGTATCACATTATGACACAAACTGCATGCAGATAAAGTGACGTAATTAAAATACACCAAGCCATGAATAGTGAATAATTACTATAAACGTCATACAGTGAACAGTGAAACTGTAACATGATGATATGAATACACACGTGTGGAAAATGTCTTGTGCTGACATCACGTCTTTAACATCAGGGTTCTGAGACACAAGTTTCCCCAGTTGTACAATTCCTCGCAACAGATGCACGTTGCTAAGTCGGATCAAGTTGTCAGCATGTAAACACATAACTGGTCTAAACACGTAAGATAAAGAGAAAATAAATATACATTTTTTGTTAGAATGATTTTTTGATAATGTCTGTGTAGCTGTTAAATATAACATTTTTAATTTGTTTTTATTTTTGTTTAATGACACCACTAGAGCACATCGATTTATTATTCATCGGCTATTGAATGTCAAACATTTGGTTATTTTGACATATAGTCAAGTGTGATCCAGCCTCCAATGGGTTTGGAACCACTGTCATCAGCTTGAGAGTCCGACGTTCTACCACAGAGACCAACAAGGCTCACTTTAGTTATAACAACGATAAGATGCAATTAAATATACAAAGTCTTTATGCACTGCCAAGCACTGATATAGTCATTTCCAATGGATTATACATATCTCTCCTGAAAGCACTGCCTAATACGGCTTCTAAACTCCAGAGGACTAATGCTGACAAAACAACCATTCTCAAGAGATTACATCTATCAGAAAGTTGATAGTCCATCCATCATTGAATCAGGGCTTGGGACCTAATCTGACCTGTTTAATACTGGTACCCCTTATACTTTTAATTAACTGTGACCAACCATTAGAAATCAGTTTTACTTGACAAGATTAAAATAGGCTACCCTGGCATAATGCCCTCTTTATCATTGGGCCCAATTGGTCCAATTGGCTTAAGGCTGGGTCTGGCTTCCAAAACAAATTCTGATGAAATTCAGTGAAATTTAAGCTACCCAGGAATACTGATTAAAAAATAAAGGTTTCATTACTAAAACAAATCTAAAGTCACTGTTTTATTTTTTTACAGATTATATAGATTTAACTTAGTTATTAACTGGACATTCTACTTGGCAATGAGAATTCAAAACCCCTGTATTGATACAATGTTTAGTACAGAAACTCTCCAATTTAAAGAAAATAAAAGAAAAGGTCATTACTGAAATTCTTCTGAATTGCATGCTTGCTTCGAGTTCTCTGTGAGTAGGACCTCCATGGCTTCCAGAAGATATCCAATTGTTTCTGCAGCCCGTGCTCCAGGTCCATCTTTCTGCAAGGCCAATGCTAAACCAAGGTAAAACCTAGAAAACCAACATGTACAGTTAAACACACGTGCCAAAATCACAAACTGCCTTTTATACAGTGTACTCAATATATAGAAGTTTTACAGTACATAAAATTTATTATATCTTATTGTTGCTATGGTAATAAAAATGAAATGGCTAAAAAAAAACTTAAAAATGTTTGCCAATAAAATATTTCATATTAAAAAAATCTCTTCAAAATTTCAATAAAAAACTGATCATTTGTTTCATTTCCAAAATGTTTAGTTCCACTAGATGAAGAAGAAAAGTTATAGATAAAAATATTGATGTCATGAGCCATGACACAGAACATAACTATCCTACCTGGACAACTGATGCTGTGCATTCCATGACAGAGCAACCTCCAGCCTAGCTATCGCTTCTTTGTAGTTTCCTTGTACAATGAGCATCCTGCCCACATGGAAGTTGTACATCGCCTTTGTTTCGTCTAGACTAAAACTGTCCATATACTTGGTGAACGCCTGGCCGAGTGGTGATTCCTCATCCGCAGCCTTCCGTGCAGCTACACCGTCCTAACATAAGACACAGAGAAAACAGAAGTTAATATAAGCAGAACAATACTGAGCCAAAATGATTTTAATTATTTTACAGAGAAGGAAGGATTTCTCCAAAAATCCTGTCCATGAGACGCCACATACCGGTAACTCTAATAGGCAGGCCAGGACAGAGGGGTGATGGGAGGGGGGGGACCAGGTGGGCCAGTTGGGATGGGCCTACTATTTTGAGGTGGCCTACTCTCCCTGGTATTTAGTACTGATTACAAAAATACTTAATAAGCAGTTTGAAATGGGGGACCTATATATCCTATCTTGCTTGGGCCTATTAGCAGATTTACGCGGGCCTGCTAATAGGGGGACAATCAAGTGTTTTTACTACGTTCTGAAAGCAATTAATGGTTACCAGTCATTTACTTCTGTTGTTGAGAACGCTGGAACATTTTGAAAAAAATAAAAGTTTATTATATACCTTCCAAAGTTTTAAATATTCTATGCTCTATTTTGATGTTATTTTCTTTGGTTCATTTGATAAAATTTGACACAATAAAGAGAAAAACTGGAAAAGATTATTATTTAGGCATTTTAATTTGAATTTTTCGAATCAAAAACTGGGGTGGGGGCATAATTATATAGGTATACCCCAGCCCAAAAAGTGGGGGAATGTATCCCCTACACCCCCCACCCTTCCAGGATTTATGCCCAATGCAAAATTTCTACACATACACACATGAATTTTTTCATGGTTCACAGCAACCTAGACTTTGTAAGAGAAACGGAGGTTGTTACTGTACCTGTGAAGCTCTCTTAGAAAACCAGGCATACAGTGATATCACGTGGTCTGCCTTGCCCCTCTGGCCAGTGTTGACTAGCTGGTGATATTCCTCGTCTATGGCTTTCAGCTGTAGCGACACTGGAGCTGACGGCTCCACACCATGCAACTTACAAACTGCCAGTGCTTCTTCCAGTTTAGAACTGTCCTGAGCCTCTTTGTTACAGGTTGATATTTCTTCTATAGCACTCTTAAATAAATAAAAAAATAATCATTAACAAATATATATTAAACATTATGACGCAATTAAAACGGATAATTGTAATAAAAATGTTTGATAAATAATGGAATGTTCATTTGTTTCTTTGGCAAACAACATGATGATTTTTAACTTTGTTACTACCATTAATGCATTTAGAAACAACGACCTCAGGTCATGTCCATTTATATTTCAAAAATGTTATATTATGTTATATTATTATGTATAAAGGTATTCGCAATCCTAAAATTAAAAAAATATATATATATAAACAATACACAAATAACAGTGATCCTACAGAAAATGTAACATAACTCAACAGTTACTTATATGACATCAATTCATTTTTTGTTTTTGAATATACATGTATAATTATAATTTAAATATGTTAAGTCAGTTAGCACAAAATACCAAATAAGACTGAGTATACAGAAATGTTATCATAATATTTAATGTTAGCATTATTTAGTCCAGTGGTAGAACACCTGACTCTCTCAAGCAGAAGACTGTGGTTCAAAACCCGTTGGAGGCTGGCCCACATTTAACTATGTGCCAAAATTACCAAATGTTTCACATCCATTAGTCGATGATTAATAATTCAATGTCATCTAGTGGTGGGTGTTGTTTAAAAAAAAATTAATAATAATAATAACAACAACCATAAATAGACAAACAGAACTGAGTTACAAACATGTTAATAAAGAAAAACATATTTTTGCAACAATATTAATCCAGCTGTAGAAAAAAATAGGATCCACCCACATATTCTGAAACATTTTTGATTCCTATGAAAACCAAACAACCAGAAAGTATCACAGGCAACACTACAAATCTGGATATATAGAAACAATTTTATCTGTGTTTTGTTACTAACATCTTTCTTCAGTCCGAACATATCCTCTGCATAATACCGCTCCTCCAGTACCATGGCCAGCTCGTAATGTAGGACATGTTTCTTTCCAGCGAACTTGATAGCTGTAGCCAGGTTGTGTGTTGCGTCAGTCAGGTGATCCAGTGGCGACTCACCTTCCTTATAGTTCCGACTCTGACCTGCACAGTGACAGAGAAATTTATCATATACACAGGGAAAGCTCAATTGTACACTGTGCCAGATACAGAAAATCCATTTAAGGGTGGTACAATAACATGAAGCCAATTCCTTGGATTTTTAACGTAAATAAAATATTTTTAAAATGTTATATAAATTGCAAAATTTAAGGGGGGGCCTAAGTCCGCCTGCAGCCAACACTGGTACATAACAAAAATTTAAAGTCTGTACTTTGGGTTGTTTATTATAAACCTGAAACTATGAAAAGGATTAAAAAAAAAAAAATTATGTTTTAGAAAATACATTTTAGTTTTTTATTTTGTTTTTAAATACTTTTTAATTGTTGTTTTTGTTTTTTTAACAATACAATAAGGCCATAAAATTTGTACATAAAACTTTATTAAGTCTGGATTTTAATTTTTTATAAGAACATGGCTTTCTCACTAAATGATCTTTCCAAATAATTTGATAATAACAGGATGAATGCTTATAAAATTTGAACTTAAGGTTTAAATATCTTATGGCTTTTTAACTTTAAAGAACAGGAAATATTAAATAATCAAAACACACCTGGTTTTGGCAAACTTTTGAGATAATTTTCTAGATGTTTTTTGGCAGCACTGTGAAGAGCGTTTGCGTCTGTCTCATCAAATATTTGTTGTAGATGTTTCTCCCATTTCCGCACCTGCAAGATTGGAACTACAATTCATAAAATGGCAGATTAAGGGAAGTAACTATTATCTGTGTACATCTTTTTAATGAAACCAGAAATTACAAAAGCCTGGATGTAGTTGATGAATGAGTGCCTTTGTTCCCAGGGGAAAACAAATTCGGATGAAAAGAAATAGGAAAGAAATTAGAAAAAAAACCTGGAAACAATTTGGACCAAGTAGAAAAAGTGGATTTTTGGAGAAAACCAGAAATGTTCCATTCCTGCAGTGGCTATGTGTATCTCTAAGTGTTAACGGCATTGACAGTGTGTCAAGTGTTAACGGCATTGATAGTGTGTCAGTGTTAACGGCACTGACAGTGTGTCAGTGTTAACGGCATTGACAGTGTGTCAGTGTTAACAGCATTGACAGTGTGTCAGTGTTACCTGGCAACAATGCACACCACTCTCTAGAAGTATAGGAGTGGGATGTAGCTCAAACTGTACCGTGTCCACCTGTGAACCAGTCAGTCGTCAGATCGATCCTTCTCAGCGGACCCATTTGCAGTTTAGACTATTTTCCGTTCCAACTAGTGGTCCACAACTGGTTCATCAGGGCATGGTATGTACAGTCCTGCCTGTGGGACAGTGCATATATAAAAGACCCTTGCTGCTTATCAGAAAGAGTAGCCTATGTTGTGGCAAAGGGATTCCTATAAAATAAATATGTCAGAATGACCATATGATTGACATCCGATAGCCGATGAGAAGTTCAAAATTAATGTTCTCTAAAGGAGTTATTAGAGGCTATGGTATGCACTGTCCTGTCTGTAGGACAGTGCATATAAAAGACACCCTGTTGCTTATCTGAAAGAGTAGCCTATGTAGCAGCAGCAGCTTTCCTCTAAAGACATACATGTATGTCAGAATGACCATATGATTGACATCCAGTAGCTGATGATAAGATTAATTATTGTGCTCTAGTGGCATCGTTAAATAAAACAAACTTTTTACTCTAGAAGTATATCATTGTACATGTTTTTGTGATCAGTTGAAACTTGTCAACAAACCTCAACTTTGTGAGATGATTCAGCTTTTGCATCTTTGAATTTATCTTTCACATTCTGAAAAATAATAAATACTTATAAAAATATACAGCAAAAATCAAAAACCTCAAAGTATTAGATCTGAAAGCAGTAAAATAAACTTGATAACTGTGAAACTTAGTAAAACCTTGAATCTAACAAACAGAAAAAAGTATTTTTCTATGCTGTTAGTTTAAGAACACTCACAATGCAGCAAGATTCAGTTATGTCTTTAAGACATAATCTTATTCTGGGCCAAACTGATTTCTAAAAACTACAATGATTTTCAAAGTGATCTTGATCAACTTTCGAAGTGGAACCAGTCTCCCAACCTCTGAAATTGCTCCCCGCAATCGACAATGGTTTGGAGATTGCCGTAAAAAAAATTTCAAGGTGTATTTTTTTCTTATTATTAAAAATAAAGTATACTACACGCCAAAATTGCTATGGCCACCATTTCTCCACAGCATTTATTTTGCCCTGGACATTTTCTTAATTGCAGGGGTTGGTCTCTTAATAAGTCTTATTATAAAAAAAACTAATTATGTAAACTTTTGTCAGCCATTTTGGATCCTATTTTCTACACAACTGACCAAACGATATTTGGTCCTTTGTAACATTTTATTTGCTATATCAATGTTCATTAAACAAACATTACTGTTTAATAAAAATTAAAAATCTAACCTCACATTTTGGTGGTTTGTCACATGCCTTCAAAACAGACCCAAGCTGTCCAACTTTACCAACCTCTGAAAATCCTGACAAATGAACGAAAATAAAGAATAAGATGGCAGCCAAGATCTGATTTAAATGACAACCTTTATAGATATTATGTGAATAAATTGCAGGCCATAGGATTTCATGGTACTTTTGTTTCCCATGATTGTTGTATCACTGATCCAAAAGCAAAGAACTGAAAAAGTGTTTCCCGTGAAATTTGAAATCCTACGGCCTGAACTGAGAATTGTGATTAAATATAACTGACATTAGATTTATAAAGTATTGTAAAGCAAACCCACAACATTTTAACTGAGACTACAAAATAAGTTCCGTTGGCTAAAAACAAAAATGATGATATATATCAATTTTACGTCTGCTTTTATATCTGCAAAGCAGAAAACAGATTCCAACTGTGAAGGCTGCACATAGCAGGGAGAGAAATTAACACTCGCCACCTCACCCGTGAGTAAAAATCGCTTGGAGCGAGTAAGTCCTTATTGATGCTAGTCACCCAGGCCAGTAGATATTTTTTTCCAATCTTGTATTACGAATTTATATTATTTTGAGATATTTTGCCGATCAAACCTATATTAAACACTACCTTTTAACCAAGTGAGTTCTCTAAAATAAAAAAATATTAGAAACACCAATACAATTTGTCTTCTTAACATGAACTACACATTATATCTGTAATTCGTGTTATGGATCAACCCAATCTTAAAATTAAAATGGGGGACTGGTGATTTTTCGTGGAGATGAGTAACTTTTTAAGGCTACTAGTCTCTCGGGTGAGTGAAAATAATTTCTTAATTTCTACCCCTGCATAGTCAGACATATTACCTCCATAAGTTAAAGCCACATGTCCTGACAGTGATGATATTTCTTTGTCGAACTCATGGTTCTCTTGCCTCCAGTCCGACTCGAGGGGCACGTTACTTAAGGGATCAAACTTAGACATTTTTGTGTACTCGTCAATTGCTGGTGCGGAGAATGTGTGCTCTGGTTTACTTCCCTTGATGGTGATTGGTTGATATATGGGACATAATGTAATTGGGCATTCATATTTGAGAGCCTGTGCTGCGTCGACTATCTTCACAAATCGGGGAAATGGTTTCCTTGTCACAGTTATATTGTAAACCTAAAACAAAAACACCATTCATTATTAATTTTATTAAAAACAAACGGAGCTGTGGACAGCAGTAGTGGACACACAGGTGGGATTAGATGGTTACCCACCCTCCCACCTCTTTGTTTTTCTAAGAAACGATTTTTCACTTCGTGTATATAAAAAGGAGGAAATGAGCAGAAACAGATGTTACACACGTCTTCATTACTATATACATATTTAGGTTCAATGTGGTGCCCCACATAATTTAAATAGTTAGTATTGCTTGTATTCTCACTGGATAATGCCTTAAAAATGAAAAACCAAAAACATTTGCCAACTGAATCATTAAAACCTGTGTCTGCGCCTATACTGCTAGAAAGAACCATCGCGGTTCCATGGGGGGGGGGGTGCACCCGGCACATGCCCACCCCCTAATTTTAGGGCAATAAACATTTTTCTTGTAAAACCCTAAGCCAAAGTACAGGCCAATGCAGCAATTACAAGTCCCATAAGCCAGGTCAGGTTTCGCCCTCCAAAGGTGCACACCCCCTATTCACAATTGCTGGAACCGCCCATGAGAACCACAAGACAGGAACAGATGCAGTTGCGATATCTGGTAATGGATTTAAATACGTGCATCCTAGCCCAATGTAGATTAAGTATTATATTCCATAACAGGTCTGTTTACTTATGTGTGTCCATGTGAATACATATATGACTGGGATTTAGTTGACAATAAATTATGTGTTTCATGTACAAACAAAACAATGTAATGAGGTAAAGCTTTAATTCTACTATAATAATTTTAAAGAAACAAAAATGAGTAAAGAAAAGAAATCATTTGGGGTTTGGACGTCCAATAGCCGATGATAAGATAAAAATCAATGTGCTGTAGACGTGTTGTTAAATAAAACATTAGATCTTTTTTTAGGAATGACAAAATGTCATTATAGACTAAGTATTTAATTTGTTTTTTTTATGTAAATAAAAAAAAAAACATATATTAGAATTTTATGTATAGCATACTTGGGTGTTGGATCCATCAACAGATGTAACTTGTATGGGGATGATGGTATCACCGTAATTAAGTGTCGATGCAGCACCAGGTTTTTCACCACAAACAAGAACAGCGATCTTGGAATCGGATGCAGTGGGTTTGACTGTCATTGTGGTCACATCACAAGGCAATAAACCTGTAGTAAATAACAAATAAACCTGCAAGTTAGCTCTAAAAACAAATAGGCATTTCCTGAAATACGGGACTGACTGTAGTCTTTATACTTGATATTTCAATTAAAAGAATTACATTTTTAGAACTGGTAGGCTACATGTGGCTGGCACATAATTATTTTTCTCTCTTTTCAATGATCGTCGACCCCCATTAGCCGATGTTCACTTTTGTGCTGGGGAAAGGGGGAGGGGATCGTTAAATAAATAAACAAAATAAACTTTTCAATGATAAAGTCAACTTTTCCCACTGCACTTTCTTTCAGAGGTATAACCTGTTCTTGAGAAGAATCATCTTTTTTTTCTACTTCTGGTACCCCGAAAGATCTCTTTATTTTGTCAAATACTACATCTCTCCTTGTAACCCCAAAATAAAAATGCTACGTGCAAATGTTTACATATAAAGAAATCAATATTCAGGTTTCCATCCATGGGGGTGCAGTGAGGTGCATCGTCAGCCTAACATAGGAAAGGATTGTTTAACGACACCCCAACACATCGTTTATTCAGCGGCTATTAGGTGTCTGACATGATATTCTGTGACTGTTGGTCTTTAGAGGAAACCCACTACCACCACATAGGCTACTCTTTCTGATTAGAAGCAAGGGATATTTTTATATGCGTTTCACACAAACAGGAAAGCACCTACCATGGCCTTTGATAAACCAGTTGTGGACCACAGATACGGGTAAATGGCTTACACCTACACACTAAGCCGATACTGAGATTAAAATTCTCATGCCTCGACTGAAATTTGATCCCAGTACCAGGGTTCCACCTAGTACCTGGAAAATGGGAGTCATCATGACTCACAGGGTTTATTTTGGGAGTCAAGCATTCAAAAATGGGAGTCAAGCATATCATTTCAATCACATAATTAACTGAATAATTGTCTTGTTTATATTACATGCATATATTATATCCATTATCTATTATTCTATCATTATAATACTTATACATGTATATCCATAGTTTTTTCTTCTCATAAATAATAGTTGTTTTTTTTGCATTACAAAAAAATTAAATCGACTGACGGAAACAGTTTGCGTCAACCATGACTCGCACATATTTTATTTAGGAGTATTTTACCGAAATATTGCGTCAAATACGCAGGATTCCTGCGTCATGTGAAACCCTGCTCTAGTGGTGTCGTTAAACAAAACAAACTTAAACTACAACATCACTGCTGTGATGGGAAGATAAATGGGACAAAGCACAAGATCCTACATATTTACAAGTCCTTGAGAGGGATGTAGCTCATTGTTAGTAGAGGCCCTGGAAGGTTATTTTTGGTGAGTTTTGTTGACTTACTGACACTGTGACTGACCAGCTGATAACTTGTGCAAACACTAGGATTCGTGCGAAAAGGATGTGTCAGATTGATAAGCCTGGAGGGGAGGGTATTGAAGGGCGGTGAGGAAATTTAAAACGTAGACGTCATACTACAGCGATTGTCAGACCCAATGACATAATACCTATAAGGAACTGGAGTTGCAGGGAAATGTACATTTTCCGCTGATAACCGCTGCTTGATACTGATGGGCTGTTCAAAATTAGATTTAATAACTGCATGAATTTGAAACAGGCAATTCTTGATGCACTGAACAAAATTAAAACTTCAGATGCATCCAAATTTGTTATTTTTACAGGTTCACTTTCGTGTCTCCAAGCTTTACATAATATGAAGCTGGAACATCCTTTGGTTGGGATGGTGATACGAAAGTGTGT
>JAULBS010123494.1:0-13962 GCA_032355785.1 Symmetromphalus regularis | reverse complement strand
AGAGAGAGAGAGAGAGAGAGAGAGAGAGAGAGAGAGAGAGAGAGAGAGAGAGAGTATTGCCGTAGTTAACAACATTAAGTAAACTCGGCGCTTCGTGCCTAGACCTGTTAGGCCCCCCCTCCCCAAAGTTCACTTGCTTCCGCCATGCCTGTGTTAGATGTGTACATGGATCAGTTATAATTAATCTCTTCATAATCATTCATAATTAAAGTTAGATGAAAATAAAACAATATTTTTCTTTAATTTCTCTTCTTTTTTTTTAATTAGTTTTTTTTCCCTCTCACAGAATATGTATTGGACCAGTGTGCAAGATTTCCAACAGAACAGTTTCCCGATCCAACCAATTGTGCCTTGTATTACGATTGCTCAGATCCAACAGCAATGCTGATTGGTCAGAAATATATGAAAGAATGTCCCCACCCGACTCACTACTCGACTAAATACAAGAAATGCATGGATGTTACTGTACCAGCTGGGTCAAATGACGTCCACTGCGGAACACGCTCAAAACCCACCAACAAATGTGAGTTTTGTAAAGGAACTAATTGTATTAAAAATACCAATAGCAATTAAGAAAATATCCACGGCAAAATAATTTGTCCACGGCAAAAAAAGGTGCCGCAGAGAATTTAAAAACTCCGCAGCAGCATTGTTGATTGTCACGGACAATTCAGAGTTGCCGATTGGGTAACCAATAATATAACATCCTTTAGTAATAAAATACAAAAATACAACCATAGTCTTAAAATATTAACAGATATTTCCCATAAATTATTATTTTACCTTTTTATGAGGACAGGCACGGTCATAACAATATCTTTTGAGAAAAGATAATATTTTTAACACATAATCATATATATGGATATAATATGGGGACAGCTCATTGTCAATGTGTTTTTTAAAGAAGAAATTGAGTATTAGGAAGTACCAATATGTGACGGACTATGCATAGTGTAGTCGCACATTTACGAACCGTTACCTTTGTTAAATAAACAGACAATTTTCAACTGAAAATGTTTGTAACACAAAATTGTCTGAAACATATATCAATTAAAACGCATTTTTTTAAAAACCAAAAATGAAGGTAGTAAATAAATAATAATAAAGAACAAGGATATCCACACTAGGAATAGCCGATCTCTGGTTTCGCTGACATGTGGTGGAATTTCAGAGAATTACAGATGCCGAGACGGGGTATAAACATTAGAAACTTTTGCAGAGCCCACCGGGGTATAAGGGTTTTGTACAACGGCAAACAAAATAAAATAATGTTGGAACTGCGTCCTTCATAAGACTTTGTTGTTTTTTCGGAACAACTTCTGTTTCTTTCAACGATTTTAAAACGTCTGGATCGTACACAAAACAATATTTTTTTCTAAATGTGCCAAGCACAAACGATCACAGGCTTTTATCTTAATCAAACAATGACTTTGGAAAATGAATGAATGACAGTCCACATCCTTTGTATGCTCTGTTTGTACAATTCAATGCGACACTGAATCATTCTTTGATATACATTTAAGTAATCCCTTAGAAACAGTTAGAAAAGGACTATGTAAGCTATAAAAGCAATGTACGTAATGTCTAAAGCTGGAAGCATTCTTATACTTGTTGATAATTGTGAACAACCCCTAACAGAAAAGGGAATATGAAATTAGCTAATTTTACAATTTACATTAAATACTTATTCAATTGTAGTACCCAGGCCGTCATGATCTACTTTCCCTGACTTATCCCATTTATGGTGACCTTGACCTACTTATTGTGACCGTGGCCTACTTTTCGTAACCTTGACCTATTTCCTGTGACCGACCGCTGAGGGCCGGTCACCTTTTGACCCGACCTTGTCCTACTGATTTGACCTCGTTCTACTGACCCTTTCCTGACCTAGTAACCAACCCGACCTCGTCCTATTGACCTGGCTCCGATCTACTGACTCAGATTGTTTGTGTCCATTTGTTGTTGTATCATTGTGACCTACAGGCCTGGGTACTACTTTCATTGTCTGTTTTTCATAGCTAGACCAAATTAATGATATAAAAGAAACGTATCAAAATCAAATTGAGGATATCAGTTTGAAAAGTGCACTTTTCGCAGACGCTTTATACTGATTTCACTGGTTCAAACATTCAAATTGGGGTTAACAAGAAGCGCAAAAACTAGTCTAGCAAGCGTTCCTTAGCTAATTGTTATTGAACGCAAGTTTGGTATTTCTGGGACATCATCTTTTCTTCGTTTTTAATCGTTTCTATATTTGTTTTAGGTGACTACTTAGCAAACTGTCCGACTCCAGGAAAGTGTCCTGAATGCACGAACCCAGTTCCATCGTGTGTGGGCAAAACTTTTGGTTACCATGGTTACCCAGATGCAGATAAATACCCTACCACTTGGTACTACTGTATTAGCGGAACAACATCTATGACCGGAAACTGTAGTACTGGAAAGTACTTTGACAGAAGTCAAGAAAAATGCGTTCCAAGGCGATAAACAACTAATAGACTGGCACAAGTTAATTATGTGTTTCTTTATATTTTCCCTGCTTCCTGGTAAAAAAATTCTTCTTAGGAAAACTGAATTATATTTTATTATATCAACGATTCTCGCCGTTGAGTCGTAACTCTTGTTCGGCGTATGAATACAAGAGATGAATAACGCCACTCCTGCATTTAAGAAAATGCCCACGGCATTTTCCACGGCAATTTTAGTGTAAAGTATACTTCATTTTTAATAAGAAAAAATACACATTGAAAAAAAAAGAATGAAAAACTCTGCGGCTATCTCCACGACATTGCCGATTATCGCGGCCAATTTCAGGGTTGTGAATGTGTCCCAATTGTCCAAGAAAACGGTCGTTAATGTTTTCTGGCATGTTAATTTCATTATTATCTGACAAAGGAAAGGAATGTTTTCAAAACGACATCCTAGTGCATTGTTTAATCAGCGGCTATCAGGTGAAAATATATGTTATTTATGACTCATGGTCTACAGAAGAAAACCATTATTGAACAACTACAATTAAGAAAATGTCCACGCCAAAATAAATGCTGTGGAGAAATGGTGTCCACGGCATTTTCCACGACAATTTTAGCGTTCACTCATTCCCAACTCTGATTTTGTTAAGGAAAACATATCTTGAAAACAAATTTAGTCCGCGGCAAAAACATCCAGCAGAGAATGAAGAACACTACGGCAATCTCCACGGTATTGCCGATTGCCGTAAGCAATTTCAGTGGTTGCCATTGCTTAATTGCTCTTTCTAATTAGCAGCAAGGGATTTTATGTGCATCTGCTACATACAGGACAGCATATATAACTAACTTTGCCACTAGCTGGAATGTGAAATAGCACAATGGATCTACCGAAGGGACCTATCCGATGACCCGCCAGACTTAAGGCAGTTGTCAAACAATAGTATATTATTTTTAATCCCTTTCACCCCTCCCATAAGCGTATGAGACTGGGCCAGAGGGGGCAGTTGCCCCTCACGAAAGCTGCAGCAAGTTTCTTATTCGGGCAAATATTAAGATGGCATTTTGTTTTTAAATCCCTAAATTCGGGCAAAAATCGACCTGCCATCTCCCCACAAAAATGGAACCTGTACGCTTATGCCCCTCCCCCAACAATAGAAAGACAGCGAAACACGGAAACACAGAATTAAATTAGATTGCCATTATAATCGCGGGTATAATTTGAATTTGGCATTTTGTATTTGATTTCTTACGTAACTGTTAATACAAAAGATATAACGAAAATTGAATTTAAAATATACTATTGATTATATATATATATATATATATATACTATTTTTAAATGTTCTTTTGTTCATATATATAATTTCAATCACCTGTTATTTTCATTTTGTCATACGTACTGTGTTTATGATTAAATAAATTACGTATAAAAATTTGTTGACATTTTAGACTGTTCGGTTCGAAATCGTTCATAGTTTTCAAATTGAAAAACATTCTCGTACATGTCTGTAAATATAAAAGTAAATTTTATTTGACAGTAATTAATAAAAGGCTAATAGTTTTTATTTACGTCTTGAAATAACAGTTTAATCAAACTATAAACAAATTTTTAAAAGATACAATTTTACAGATGTACTTAGAGCAATTTACTAGTGGTGCAACGATATACCGGTATATTGCAATACTTGTCGAGCGCAATACATACCGCGATATGGTTTCGTATATCGCTATATATCTACCTAATAAGTATCCATCTCTTATAAAACCAATGACTATGACAGTAAAAGTTAAACTTAATTAAAACATATAAATCTAATGTGTTTATATATCTTTTTTTCATCAGAGATATCGTTAATAATTAGTATGATAGTATTAAAATATGACATTCTCAAATCTTGTTAATTAATCAGACTGTACTGCAATATGTATTGCAATATGGGTTTGCTGTATCGCAATATATCGCAATATGATTTTGGCCATATCGTTGCACCCCTACAATTTACCATTCCTGAATGACGTCAAGATAATTAATGGTATCCAATATGAATGGCTGGCTCATTCCTGACGTCTGTCATAATAAATTATTATAATCATTTATGTTCTGTAATAAATTATTATAATCATTTATGTTCTATAGTGTCACGGTTGTCACTTTTGGAAAATTATGCTATTTGATGACATTTTTAGGGGAGGAACGCAATGTTAATGGTATAGTATTTCAAAAATAAAATATTTATATATAGATTTGGTTTTTGTTATTTGTAAAGCTAAATGACAAGACTGTTAACAAGAAGGAGACAAGAATTTATTGCTAAACGGCGTAGGAGGAATAAAAATATGATTAAATTAAAGTTTGTTTTATTTAACGACGCCTTTAGAGCACATTGATTTTTATCATATCATCGGCTATTGGACGTTATACGTATGGTCATTCTGACATATGTCTTTAGAGGAAACCCGCTACCGCCACATAGGCTGCTCTTTTTGATAAGCAGCAAGTGATCTTTTATACGCACTTTCCCACAAACAGGACAGCATGTACCATGGCCTTTGACGAACCAGTAGTGGATCCTGGTTGGAACGGAAAACAGCCCAAACTGTCAATGGATCCACGGAGAAGGATCGATCCGACGACCGACCGGTTCACAAGGCGGACCAAAAAACCATGATTAAAACCGCATCACTCCATAAAGGATTGTTTAACGATACCCTAGTATATTGTTTATATATTGGCTATCAGATGTTAGCGACACATGGTCTTCGGAGGAAACCTATTACCGCCACATATGCTACAATTTCCAATTAGCAACAAGGGATATTCGCACAGAATATAGATATTAAACAGAATAGCATATATCATGACAGGCTCGTAGGAACGACTTTGAATGGGGGGGAGGGACTGACGGATCGGATACAAACTATATCAGATATTGGTTACAATTTTTTTTTTAATCACAAGGTGCACTGCCCCCCCCCCCCCCCAGCTCCTACGGGACTGCGTGACCTTTGTTACATATGTCGTCTAATACTGACATGAACGAGAAGCAACACAGATGGGCCTGTTGAAGGGGTTCGAACTGAAAACCCTTCGCACCTCAGGTGAACGTTCTAACTCTTAAGCTACATTCTGTCTATTATCATTGCATACGATAAGTCTAAGAGAAGTGTACTGAAAACCCACCCACCCCCGGAAAGGAATTCTTAAGGTACATATACATGGAATATCCCAGATGTACTTCCACATATTTGAAAATACAGGTATGTAGACAAAAAGAAAATGTTAATGTTGTGAAGAAGTAAAGTTTGTTTTATTTAACGACGCCTCTAGAGCACATTGATTTTTATCTTATCATCGACTATTGCACGCCAATCATATGGTCATTCTGGTATTTATTTAGAGGAAACCTGTTACAGCCACATAGGCTACTCTTTCCGATAAGCAGCAAAGGATCTTTTATGTGCATTTTCCTATAGACAGGTGCGAAGGGTTGTCGGTTCGAAAACCTTCAACAGACCCATTTGTGTTCTTTCTCGTTCCTGTCAGTATTAGACCATATATTTAATAAAGGTCTGGCACTCTTCACTCCCAGTCGTTCCTACGAGCCTGTCATGATAAAAAGTAAGTTTGCATACAGACAGACAGACAGGCAGACACTCCTTGAAACTCGAAGTATTTCGTCACCCCCTTCAACTTCGAGTTTTCTAAGTTTGACTGAATATATAATATATAATAATATTATATAATTTTGTTGAGTTTCATTTTTTCTTTTGTAATATACTTCTCCCTCTGTTTTCACACCCTTTCTAAAAAGCATGATCAAGACGTTCTTCTGGTTATCTTTACTTAATGATGTTGTTTAATTTGTCCCAAGAACCAGTAACATTTGGTTTAGGAGTCGGTATAATCCTATCTTCGTCCACAACACACAGGATAAAGTTTGGAATCTCGCAAGGATTCGTTTGGTCTTTCACCAGAATGATTCTGTTTGGGATCAACTGGGACGAAGCGTAGTCAGCCGCCTGCATTGCATAAAATGACCAATCGTCATCTAGAAATGCTTGGGACACGAAGAAAACAGTTTTCCAGCTATTGTTTATTCCGTACAGGATAGAACACGCTCTGCTTTCGCCAGGAATGGAATCCTTATGGTACATGTATATGGAATATCCAAGATGTTCTTCCAGATATTTTCCTAGAACGAAATACACTTGAGGATAATCGTCATCAGCGTAACCAAGGAATATATCAAACTTGAAATCCTCACGTTTCGGAAATGCCATGCTTCTATATATTAGCTTCTTGAGGAAACACATCATTTGTGTTTTATGCTTTACAACAAGAACAGACGAAACGAAAGGGAAACTAGCAAAAGCAGTCAATGTTAACACAATGAAAAAGAAAATCTTTCCTACACGTGATTGCCACAGTTGTTCACTATTAATGTCCATTACCAATTCATTTATCCCTCTTTGCGTAATGCACATCTGCTGGCTTCTGTCATAAGCGATGTAATTAGTTTGTTGTAGCCAAGACAGAAAGAAGACGTACAAAATCATACGAAGTTGTTTCCTGACAAACTTAATCGAAATTGGGAATTTTTCTCTACATAATCGTCCAACTCATTTACCGAAATTTCGTCAATAAATCTGATTTTGTTGTAAGACAAATTTAGGAATGACAGTTTCGGGAAGTCGTTTATTTTGATAGGGATGTCGATGAAGAGGTTATTGGAAAGCAGAAGAGTCTCAAGTTGAGGGTTGTCAGTAAATATGTTTCTAGGAAGACGATTGATTCGGTTTCCAGACAGATCTAACAGGACCAGATTAGCGAGTCTTGAGAACAAGCGTTTACCGTGCTCATAGAAGAAATCTTTTGGTAGAGCAACATTGTTTAAGTACAGATTTTGTAAACTTGGAAAGGTATCAAAGAAGCTTTCAGAGAGTCTCATGTAGTTGTTGTACGCTATCCTCAGTGTGGTAAGTTTGTTTAAACCACTTATGCTTCCTTCTAGAACAACTTCATCATAGTGACTAATAGAAACCGTTTTCAAAACGTTCTTTAAAAAAGAAAGACGAGTATGCTTATACACTTTGGTCGATACTGACATGTTATCAACAATCAATGTTTTCATCTTTTGTGAAAAAAAGAATTTAGGCCCACCATTTTTGAAAATATTTCTGAGATATTTTGCCGATGGGCTTATTTCCGATTGTCAGTGGCTGTAGAAATTGGAGATGTCTAAGTATTCCATATTTAATTTAAGAGTAAGCATAATTAACTGATTAGTGATACTGTATAATCCATGAAAGGCATTGTCGCGGATATTCATATGTTTCAGGCATATTAACAGCTTACTGTTTAATACGCTGGTTGAGTTAATATACAGAATGTGGTTGTTGGCCAAGTTTAACTCAGATAAACATATTGTGTTGAGATATTTTAGATCCTCCGATTCCAATATTTCGTCTTTTACATTCTCAATTGCTGGACCATCAACTTTCGGGATATTTTCCAGCGTGATAGATGACATGTTTCGCCCAACGAAACTCCGTAAAGCTTGTAAAACCTGATGAAGTACAACATGTGTATCATCTAAATGAAGATTTTGTAGGTTGTTTAGAGGAGAAAATGAATTTATATCTATCGTGACTAAATTTCTGCAATCTGACAGGTTAAGGGTCAGAAGTTTTGTTGTATTAAAAATCGATAACGTATCATTGTGAATTCTTTCAAGGTCACATTTAGCAACATGTCCAGAAAGTTGTAATTTTCTCAGATTTACAATAGCTCCAAAACCTTCTCCAAAATTAGTCTTAGGAAACGTGTCGATTGTTAAGTTCTGAAGAGTCACCAGTGGTTGGAATATTTTGTCCAGATATTCTTTGCTCACTTTGTTGTCATTGAAACCAAGGTTTAAGACAAGAAGGTTTTCAAGAGGATCAAATACATGTTTCGGATAGGATATGTTGTTATATTTTAGTTTATTATCACTGAGGTCGAGAATAATCAGTTGACTACATCCAATAAAAACATCCTCGGGTAGACTCTTCAAACCATTATAGGAAAGTTTTAAGAAGACCAGAAACGGAAACATCTGGAACGCATTTACTTGAAGGATGATGTTGTTGCTGCTCAGATCAAGGGCTGTTATGTTGCCTTTCAGTTAAGGAACATGTCGTAGGTTTCTTCCAGTGCAGTCAGCAAATAAGCCACCAAAACGTAATGAATTATTAATGGAACAGTTGGTTGACGTAAACGAACTGCTGAATACCGTAACAGAGCTGTTAGATGACATAATGAAATTGTTGGATGAGGTAGTGGAACTGTTAGATGACGTTGTGGAACAATTGGATGACGTTAGTTCTATTTCGTTGGTTCCGCCTGACGTTATGCATGAAATAATCAGAAACAGTTCAAAGCCTAAAATCAGCAAAGGCCATATAACATATAGAACTTGATTGATTGTGCGTTTCTGTGGATAAAAAAAAAAAAACAATACACACAGCTTTTAACCAATTTCTACAGCGTCTGTGTTAAATGGATACTGATGATTTGACAACAAATATATATTTAATACATTTACACACAGTGCAACCGCCGTTTCAGATCAGACAATAATTATAGGATTTTAAACGAGTTTTCATTTCGTATCATGTTTATGTTCCGAGTGAAATAATTTTCAGTTGCTACGAGCTTCAGCGAGTGACAATGAAAATTATTTCACGAAGGGTCTCTGAATTTTTTTAATGTTTGCGTTCTATTCCTGTTTATTTCAAATTTATTCAAATAGATATAAATCCGATGAATATGCTGGACGATGTAAGATATTATTGTTTTGAGCGAGATATGCAGTAGATAATCGTGATTGCTATAGTCTTTATTTGTTTCTTTAGGGTGCAAAATATAACGCTAGTACGTTGACAATATCACATTTAGAATTAAACATCCTGGTGTGGCATTTTCAACTGTTTATTTAATTTGTTACAACATGCATTCACTATCAGTCTGAATCAGTGAAATCACGACTTATTACCAGTTGGTTCAGACTTTGACATGCTCAAAACTTATTATCAGCTGACCACATGACATTTGAACCAAACGGAAAAAATATACATCACTTTTTCTAAATGTCCTGAGTTTCTGTTTTGTTTCAGTATATGTGAGTAATCATTAAAAGTGCATATAACTCCATACATTTTAGGGGTGTAACGATATACTGGTATATTTCAATACTTGCCGAGCGCAATACATTCCGCGATATAGTTTCGTGTATCGCGATATATCTACCTAATGAGTATCTATCTAATTATCTTATAAAACTTATCACTTTTTCAGTAAGTTGTAAAAATAAAAGTTAAACGTAATTAAAACATATACATGTATTGTCTATATATTCTCTTTCTTCATAAAAAATCGGTACAGGTCTGCCTGCCTGAGATATGTTTAGTAATTAGTCTGATAGTATCAAAATATGATTTCATTACATCTTGTTAATTAATCAAACTGGGTTCCGGTATGTATTGTAATATAGGTTTGCTGTATCGTAATATATCGCAATATGGTTTTGACCGTATCGTTGCACTCCTAACACATTTGTAATTATAAATAAAGTAAATTTTGTTTTATTTAACGATGCCTCTAGAAGATATTGATTTTTATCTTACCATCGATGAATGCAATTAAAGACATAAATTAAATTTGAACACAGATATGTACTTTTAACCAGCCGATGAATGCAATTAAAGACATAAATTAAATTTGAACACAGAGATGTACTTTTAACCAGCCGATGAATGCAATTAAAGACATAAATTAAATTTGAACACAGAGACGTACTTTGAACCAGCCGATGAATGCAATTAAAGACATAAATTAAATTTGAACATAGAGACGTAATTTGAACCAGCCGATGAATGCAATTAAAGACATAAATTAAATTTGAACACAGAGACGTACTTTTAACCAGTCGATGAATGCAATTAAAGACATAAATTAAATTTGAACACAGACGTACTTTTAACCAGCCGATGAATGCAATTAAAGACATAAATTAAATTTGAACACAGAGATGTACTTTTAACCAGCTGATGAATGCAATTAAAGACATAAATTAAATTTTAATGCCAAGACGTACCTTTAATAGTATTTCACAAATACAAGTGGAAACGTTTACAGCATAAGAACAACTTTGTTATGATAGTTCCATTGGCAACCAGGGGCGGTTCCATTCCATAGTCACGTATACATTGATAACATAACTGCTTGTGAAAATAATAACCACCCCCGCCGCTTTGACAGATCCAGAAGGAATCCCCTACCACCACCCCCACCTTTATAATTTGGTCATAAGTAACTTTTTAACCCCTTCCTCTTATACTAAAAATCTTCCAATAGAATTGTGGATGTATGTGTGCCACTAAACACGAATAATATGTCCCACATTTGTCAAACGTAAATTCAAACCTGTTACAAAAGCGGATCCAAGTGGGATTTAGGGGGTTGAAATCCCCTTTCGACTATAAAAAAAAAACATTTTTTGACTATCATAATTTGGTCGTACGTAATTTTGAAAGCCCCTACCTCCAATGTTAAAAATCTTTAAAATATTTCGTATCCTCCTCTTCTAAAATTTCTGTGTCCGCCCTTGTACTATCAGTCTTCACCTGTTATAAGTGTGTTGACAGTCCTCTTTAATACTTAGTGCTAAGTAATAAATGGGTACAGTCAAACCTGTATATAAAAACCAGGATGTACCTCACACGGTAGTGTGTTCGGCTATGAACCTGTAGGTTGTCTGATCGATCCTTATAAGTGGACCCATTTGCAGGTTGGGCTATTTTCCTTTCCAACCAGTGGTCCACAACTGGTTCATCAAAGGCCGTGGTACGTGCTGCCCAGTCTGTGGGACGGTGCATACAAAAGGCCCCTTGCTGTTTATCGGAAAGAGTAGTCTATGTGGCGGCAGCGGGTTTCCTCTAAATAAATATGTCAGTATGACCATATTATTGACGTCCAATAGCCGATGACAAGATAAAAATCAATGTGCTCTAGAGGCGTCGTTAAATAAAACAAACTTTACTTTTTATAAAAACCACCCAAATAACTTAATACAAGTGGTTGTTATAAGCAAGATGGTTTATATACAAGTTAAAAAAGGGTCATTTGTATTATGAAGGGACACGCATAAAGTTGTTTTATAGAGAGTGAACTGTATTATGCAGGTGAATGTCAGACCAGTTTTAACTGTAGGTGGCACACAGCGAAACCATTCCTTGGTAGTCAAGAAGATATTGATAAACCTCGGCAAATGCGTTTCTAATATGTTCCTTTCAAAACATTTTTATTCAACTGTACGGCTTGTAATATTATGATATAGCTAAACATATACATTATAAACCCAAAATATTGCATTTTGACCAATATTTAATAATTTAATAAATTTGTTTATTGCTTTTATGATCATATACACCCATATACAATATATATATTGTGTGTGTGTGTGTGTGTGTGTGTGTGTGTGTGTGTGTGTGTGTGTGTGTCTGTGTGTGTGTCTGTGCGTTTCTGTGTATCTGTATGTATGTGTGTCTGTGTGTATGTATTTGTGTGTGTGTGTGCGTGCGTGGGTATGCGCGTGTGTGCGTGTGTGTGTGTTTGTGTGTGCGTGCGTGCGGAGGTTTTAAATATACCTTGAGCTACTTCACTCTCAGACTGAAATAATATAAAAATAGGAATAAGACCATCAAAACTTCCTTATGTTCAGAAGAGACTAGCTTTCGTTTGTGCTATGTAGCAATTTCAAATATTTTTTACTTAGTTTAACATGATGCGTAAACTTTTGTTTAGCGAGCGACCACTACCTATATCGGTTCTGAACGTAAGCATGGTATAGTCTATGGGTCAAGGGGGTTTCTACGCCCCCTCTTTATTCTTCATGAGTTGTGCCATTTTATTCAGGGAGCTAAAGCTAACCCTATCCTAAAACTGACCCTAGGCTATTGCTAACCTAACTCTAACTCAAACTCATCATTTACTATGGAATGGGGAAACACAATAAAGTAGCAAAATGTTGATTCTTTGAGAATTTCACTACTAACTTGGTGGCGGACAGATTCTATAACCGTACCAAAAAAATCAAACAAATTTAAGAAAAGCCTCATGCTGGCTACGCTAGAGACAATAAAGGGAAGTCATTATATTTTTTATGTTTCTCCTAATTGTGCATAATATTATTTTATTTTATTTTCGAAATGTTAATGTTTTTGTGTTAAAATTAAAACCACACTACGAGACCATTTGTATAAAATTACTTCCCATTTCTAACTCTCTAAAAAAAGACTATTAATGCTATTTTTAAGCAACCGATGCATTAAGAATTGTTCCGATTACTAGTGTTAGGCACTAATCATTTGTACTTTAGTACCAGTCTATGAGAAAGTAGGAGGGGAGGTTTCATTTCCCAAAAAATTTGTATTTTTACTTGTAATTGACATTTGAAATTGATAACAGAAGATGCAGAATATTGTAAACGCTGTTAAGGGAACAGCCCTCGGAGTTGCCGAATATCTGACGCCGGTGTTAAAGGTATTGCACGTGATGCTGCCTTCGGTTTTTCATCTGACAGATATTTTGTAAAGTCATGATTGTGGTGTAAAACTAAAAACATTAGTATGATTAGACCGTTCTAGCTTTTTCGTTCCGAATTAGGATTAGAGTCAGTTTTGGGGTAGGGTTAAGGTTAGGGTCAGTTTGAAAAATGATACAGGAACGGTCGGAATTCATTCCCTAATGTTGTTTTTTCAAGTTATGATAAAAGGAAAACATTTCTAAAAAATTTCCACAACTTGTTATTTCAGTATTATTGACATATTCATGATACTGTATTATGAGACTTGAGTCTTGACATCATTTTTCAAATTGTCATAATTTCAAAAGGTTTGATATGATCATTAAACATTACACTATTAGCCTTTTGATTAAAATAAAAAGGAAAATAATAATAATTAATCATTTTCTTTTTTATTTTAATCAAAATATCACAATAAATAAATATTCAGTTATGGGTTTTGTAAACATAATGAAATATATTGTATTAAAAATAATTGTGTACCCAATAAAATTCTTAGTACATTTTTTGTGTATGTTGCTTGTCTTGTCTACATGCTTGTATATATATGAACATACATTAAGACTATAATTCAGTGTTATTTAATTGCTGCTTATCATATCTAACTTCTTTTTATTAATAAATTACAGGAATCCAAGTTCAAGGAAACTGGAGTCATCACACCAGAAGAGGTTTGTTATATATACCCCCTCCCCCAATAGCTGATATTTATATTTTGTGCACAGTGGAGGGGTAATTAAATAATCATCTTAGTCACCAGTAAAGTAAAGCTTGTTTTATTTAACGACGCTTCTAGAGCACATTGATTTTTATCTTATCATCGGTTATTGGACGTCAATCATATGGTCATTCTGACATATTTCTTT
>JAULBS010123483.1:0-13963 GCA_032355785.1 Symmetromphalus regularis | reverse complement strand
ACATATGTCAGAATGACCATATGTATGACGTCCAATAGCCGATGATAAGATAAAAATCAATGTGCTCTAGAGGTGTCATTAAATAAAACAAATTTTATTTATTTATTGAGATTAAATACTCAATACAGATTTTTAAAATACTGACTTCTTCATAGATAAGTAAATAAGTGTAAAATATTTATTTTAGCAGTGCATACTTTGACTAATAAACATTGATTATCAAGTAGATTGTTACAGATGGCATTATTTACTAATATAATTATTAAATAAAATGTTCTGAACATGACACATTGAACATTGTTTCAGGATGATGACCTGAAATGGGTGGAGGAGAACATTCCATCTTCTGTGGCAGACAAGTGAGTTTAGTTTATTGTCATCACATGACATGTGTTGTTTGTCTCAAATGCATGAGATCCTCAAATTAATCCCTCTTTCTATACTCATTTGGTATATTTTACCCAATTCTTATATAAGGTTTTGATATATCCCGTTTTGTATTTTGTTAATTATACAAAAATGTGTTGAAAGGCATTGTGTTAGAGGTGGAATACTGATGCTATCAACCAAAAGTTTGTTCAGCAGTATGGCTATTCTTAACTCTTTGCTTGCTGCTGCCCTGAGTGACCTCCTCTAGCCCTTGCCACTGACAAAATAATGATTGTTTTTTTTGTCAATGATTTTAATTTTCAATATTTTGACAAATTAAAGTTGGTAACATTTGTACAGTCATAAAACATGGGTAATACTGTATTTATAACAATATTTCAAATTCTGTTGTTTCTGTGTCCAAATTACATGGGTCAGTCACTTAGTGAAATCCCTAAGCAAGGGAGAGTTGTAAGCATCATTAAAGTTTTACATCATGATCAAGTTCATCAACTAAATGTTCATCACTGCTATCATTTTCACCATCTCCGTCCACATAACCCCCTCAGTAAAGCTCAAAGTTTTCGTCACCCACAAGATTCCGAAACGCTGCCACCATCGCCATAACAGAAATTTTAACGATCCGTAAGAAAACACCAAAAGAAATTCAGATTTTTTACTCGAAAATTTAAACCACAGCTATCATTATTGGCCACTATTTTGTGACGCATTATCTTATGTAATGTGTGCAAAATTCCAGAAATAACGGTGGGTGAGATACTGGTCTAAATTTAGATTGAACAAAGGGTGTACATACCATCAAAGAAAATAGTTAATGACATCAGATGTTTAGACATTGATACATAATGTCATTAAGTGCTTGGACTTGTGTTGAGATGAAGAACTTTTGTAGTTCAAAATTGTGTTGTCTTAGTATGGATTTAAATATCCTGACTGGTTGAGGTGTTGACTACCATCTTGTGACAAAACCCAGAGAACTGCCCTGTATCAGACAGTAGTGAAAGCAGTTTGGAAGTGGTGTTACACGTGTTGTAAATACATTACTTTTCTTTTAATCACCATCTTTACCAACATTTTGAAGACTCCTGGAATTGAATTATTAGTGTGTACAATCTTTTCTTTATAAATTAGAACTACTAAGCATTTTTCTTTTTCAGAGCACTGCCAAGTCTGCTTGATTCCGATGAAGAACTAATGAATACCAAATTTGAGATGTCTAAAATGGAATAAAACGCTTCGTCTTCCAGCTAGAAATAAGATGAATCAATAGCTATGTCTTTGACATGGAGCTGCCACGTAATGCAATATGATCAAGGCAGTTTGTATTAAGATTTGTTGACAGGAAAATCATAAAATATGTTTGTGCAGTAGTAAGTTTCTCATTGGTTTTTTCTTTTACTTGCACTTACTGTCTTAAACCTTTTCTCCAAAACAAGCAAACTTCAGTATGTTCAGGTATGTATTACATACTTTGTGGTTGCTGTATGAAGTCAACATATTAAAAAACTGACGATATTTTTCATTACTAGATAATGAAAAATTAAAAGTCCCAGTTTGAATCACAGAATATTATAATTTATCACTTTTAGATTTATACCTTTAACATTTGACTTATTTACGGTGTATTGTTTTGTAATATGAATTATATGCAATCCTTGTTTAATGTCACTACAAACAGACAGGTTTCACTTTAAATTAATCTGAAAAGTTGGGCAGCTTTCAGAATTACATTGTCTGATTGCTATAGATAATAAGTTGTGTTGCTTGTATTTTCATACTTTTAAAGTGTGTATTTGCATGTCGGTACCATAAATTACTTGCATGCGAGTCTTATGGTTTACTGTATACCGATACATGTAACGTGCAGGATGGCTGCTAATTGACTAGATCACAGACGATATTTGATGGTTTTTTTGGCATCAACAATGAGAACTAATAACATTTAAACTCAAGAGTAATTGGTTTGAGAAAATCAAAAGGTATTTTCACTTTTGGTTAGTGATCTGTTCTGAATTCAAACATCACATAATACTTAAATCACAATAATATACTCAGTATTGTTTGGTAAGGGAAGGCTTTAAACATTTTTTATGTGGTATAGCTTTTGTGTGAAAAAGAAACAAAAAACAAACATAACAAATCCAAGATGGTGGTTAATAATGCAATTTCTTTTTCACATTTTTCATTTATTGTTAGTTCAAAGATGTCAGTTTTTGTCATTTTCTTCTTTATTTCAAAGTGAAGTTTCACATTTTAGGTTCTGTTCTTACTTGAAAATTTTGTGTTTGCAGAAAGGATGGTTTAGGTCTGTCTTTTGTATAAATATATGCTTGTTTTTAAAATACGGTCATTTTAATTAAAATTATGATCTACTTGACACTTCATTATTTATGGAAATGCCTTCAATAACTGATGTTGAAGCATTACTGAATGTATCAGTATTTACCAAGCAAAGATTTCTTTCTGTTTTCTTTGTAATTGAAAAGTTCATTACATTCTCCATATTTTTAAAGAATGAGACTTGTTCTTCAAAATAAAAATACACTTATGAATATATGCATACTTGTTTCAACATTTTCTTTTTAATTACACAATTTCTTTAAACCATGGAAAGGTTTGATACATAATGTATATATTTACGTTACAAACAATGGTGCTTTCTTTTTGATATGTATTTCTATCTGAAGTTATGTGCTATATGTAATGTCTGCATAATGAGCAATACTTGACTTGTTATAGAATTCTGTACTGTATTAGAAAATTTTGTTTGGCGATAAAAAAAATCGATGTGAGCTTTGTTAACCAAATTTCCAAACAGCAATTAAAAAAAGAAATACGGTCAATGAACCTTATTGCAAAGTGGAAAAATAATGTGGGAAATAAAAGGGATGGTTTAAATGTTTTGTTGACCCAGAGCAAGCCTGAAAATATAGTATATGTATTTCACAATGTTATATTATTTAGTTTACTATACACGATTATTATAAAGTATCTAATCTTGCAATTGGTCACTAATATGGTCTTTGTTCAAATGTTTTGATCACTAGTGTTTGTTTATAGTGCACAGCAAGCCATTACTTTTTTTACTCAGCCGGTGATTAAATATCATTACAATGTAGATCTTTTCTTTCTGTTTTTTTCCTTCTTTTTTTCAAATCTCAGTTGAATATTTTAAACACTGGTGTCACGATGGGTTTTATTTTCCTTGTCATTTATTTCTTCATCAGAGGTTTCAAGTAGCTTCTATACCATGGTGGGGATTTTGAATAAATGAAAGCCCTAAATTAGGAACATTTTGCAGCAGAAATTTTAATGAATTTGTATGTGAAATGAAAGAAATCAAAAAAGGGTTGCAACCTAAATACCTGAACTGGGTAGTAGATTAATTCCTGGAGAACCTAGTTTGTCTATTTAACTTATGAACAGTTTCCAATGTATGATTGTAAAACTCACACACCCTTCAATCTCATCTCCAAACAAAAAGTTTTAATACCATGAGTCTGCTTTCTATTTTCCTCTCTGTGTGGATATTGTTAATAAGAAAACAATATGTATTAAGCAACCATTTTTCTCAAGACTGCTATTTCATAGTCCTTAAATCAACTAACCTAGTGTTAAATATGTTTATGTGATAAAATTTCTCTTGGTATTGTTTAAATAGTAATAAAACAAATGATTATTGTCACAGGTTAACAAAGTGCATGTTATTTTTGATTACAGTTGATCACAAATAATGCATGAGATTCTTTGAGTATACTGCCTAAAAAAATAATGCTTCAGCAATTTGGAGAAAAATCATAGAAGTGGTCCTTAACATTTTTAAATGGGTATACCTCTATTTACTTCATAAAGGATTTATTTAAGTCAGTAATAATAGGTTTTGTTCTTAACTGAAAATCTGCATCTTTTAGTACTGTATTAACTTAATATATAATTATGTGTATGTTTTGCTTTTGTAGACTTGCTTATAATATGATGTCATGATTCCAGGCTAGTGCTCTCACACTTGTTTTGTTACCGGTTCTCATTCAGTCAGTTTTACTTGTTAAACAGTGTACATGTGCAGTTATTGTACGTACATTTGAGTCATCATAGTTACGTTCTTTTTTGTATGGTGTTGCTTTTACTTGGGTCTTTTTAGTACATTGACCATCTGTTATAATTAGGTACTGATAGTACAGTATATGTGAATACCATTCTGTTTAGGACTGTTGTTCTACTACACACTGTTTTCCTATGTAAATTATAAAGCTCTTGTTCATACAACAAATAAGTGAAACTAACTTGTCAGTTTTTTATTAGATATGTACATATTTTCCTGTATGTATGTTACTATAATACAAGATGTGTGCTGCACCACCTAGTGTAGTGTCATGAAACCGGCATATGAAAATTGTCAATATTACTGTAGTACATAAGGTATGAAAAGAATCAAATGTTAAGGAATGTACTTTTATGTATAAGAAAAAATATATCCCAAATACTATTGTGTAATGTAAGGATACATAAAAAGATCTGGAAAGGAAGATATATAAGAATATGTGAAAAGAATCCCAGATTTTATTAAGGATATGTGACAGAAATCTTAGATATTATGGAATATATGGATATTTGAAAGAAAATGTGAAAAATATCCTATATAATATTAAAAGCAGGCATATGTGAAAAATGTTTCATATTATGGAAAATGAGGATATGTAAAAAGTGTCCCATATATTATGGAAAGTAAGGCTGTGTAAAAAGTATTAGCTTTATGTGACTATTCACCTTGTATATAATAACTTGTTTAAAAGCATGTAAATATTTTATATTTATCATATATGTTTTTGTTGATTTCTTGAATTTGTGGGTTCAGCTGTTTTATATCCTGTACATTTATTAAGGTGGTGTTGTATTTCTATAGTTATTGCTTTGATTTCACACTGACATTATTTATTCCATGGGCTGTGAACCTCATCTGGCATGCAAACTAACTATAACTATAAAATTAAAAAAAAAAGTTTCTTGTAAGAAAGACAATTTTAATGTAACTTTCTTTAACTGAAGTACATTCGTTCCCATCTACTCACTGTTATGAAAATATATTAAAACTTGAGCAAAGGTTGAGCATCATCAAATTAAATGTTTTTTCTGTTGGTGTTTTCTGTAGAATGATGCCATTCACATTGCATTGTAGCTAATTAGTACATATGTGTCCAGTATATTCTCCACAGCATCCAGTATGACTTTTTTTGTACTATCTTATAATGTTTTTGAATACATTATCATAAATGATTGCTTTATCACATGTTGCAGTAGAAGTAATTTGATTGGAATATACATACAGATGTGTAATAAATGTAAATTGTTTTGTTAATTATGTTGTTTTTTACAATGAAAGTAACTTGAATTGTGAAATATCGGGGATGTTTTTTTTTATAAAGGACATCTTAAGAAAAATAGGAAGTGTTTAATTTCTACAAGGATTTACATTTTGTAAATAATGATCCCAATAGTACACACTTGCAATGTTGATGACGAAAGAGAATAATCTAAAATATCTGGGTTGAATTGTTTAAACATAAGTTGGTACAATTATTATGAAAATATTTTAAATGTTTCAGATAGGAAGTGAAGATAATAATATAAAATGTATATATTCCAATTCAAACCTACTGTATCAATGTGAGAAATTTTACCAAGGTAGTCCAAACAAAATTATTTGATTTTGTGTTTTTTAATAAAGATATTTAAAAGAGAAATATTTTGCTAACCCTTGATTGGCTTAACCATGTTTTAAACAACTGAACCAATTACATTTGTATTTAATACTTATTTTATTATCCACTTTAATAGCAAGTAATTCAGACAAGAAAGTTGCTAACCAACAGTTATAATAGACACAACACTGAAGGTAGGTAAATGGTATTCAAAGCATGTCTACACACCAGACATTGCTTTAACATTCAGAATTATTGAATGTAGATATTCTCATTTTGTACAATAAATTTGTGGTAGTAACTCAGTACATATGGACTGTATGGCATCTTTTGTGAACTACTTCACATCCATGTAGCATGAGATACAATGAAATGTATCATGTTGCAAGCTCAGACAGAACACTTTGAATTGGTCCCACTGAATGCATTCATTGAGACACTTTCCATTCCAAACATTGCTCAGTAATTCTTATATCAAAGACACATGTTAAATTCTGTCCTGTCTGTGGAAACTATATAAATGTCTTGTTGCTAATGGAAATAATAGTATATGTTCAGCAGGTTTCTTTTCTAATACTGTGATGTTTGGACACTAAGTTGATTGGCATTGTATAGGGGTTTCATTAATCAAACAGTCCTTTTCATATTGTTAGTTAATAGTTAGGCTAACAAGAATTTAAAATAATTTATCTTCAGAAATTTTTTAGTTATGTTCTATATTCTGGCATTGAATTGAGCATTACATTCTTTGAGTAACTCAAAGTTTTAATATACCAGTACCATTCATTTTCATCATCATGGCAATTAGAAGTTTGTATCCTTTGTTAATAGACATTTTAATGTAGTCTGCTATCACAGCAGATTAAAAAGTTAACTGAGAAAGCCATTTCTTGTTAATTACAGTATGTAAAAACTACACAATGAGTCACTGACATTTCCTGATAGACCACAATTTACATATCAAACTGTGTCCGTAAAACCATTTTTCATCATAAACATTACATAGTAATTATAATTTTTTTTTATCTTTCTGGTCCGGTTATTCAGGTATTAATAATATTTGAAAGGCATATGCCTCAAAACTTGCACTTATACAGGTGTTCATAGTATATGAAAGGAATATGTCTCATCTTTAATAAGTGCACTTACTATTCGGATATCTTTAGTCAATCTAGGTAGTAAAAACATATACTAACCATATAATTATTTAACTATCAGAATGTTTGTCTTTGAAAGAAATGTATATTTACAAAAATATGGTGGTCTTTGTTACTTGTTAATGCCAGTATGATTATATTTGGGTTGTATTGTGATTTGTTGTACAGAAGAGATATTGTCGAATATGTTTGTAAATAGCAGTTCTTGGTCAAATTAAAACTTGTACATTTATTTGTGATCAGATGTGTTTATTTTAAAGGGAACAAGTTTTGTGTGAATAAAGTACTTCAGGTTTCTGTGATGATCATTGTTATTGTTTTGCCCTAACAAACAGAAGGCAAAATATACTTGTTTTAAGCAAAACATATTTCATGGAATTTTTGTTATATATAAAGTTCTTGAGATATCGGTAATGATTATTCTTATACAGTATAAAAAGATCAATTTTATTAGAAAGATCATGCATTTGATAGATTCTTGTTTACAAAATTTGAAAATAAAGAAAGAAGTGAAGTAGCATGGTCTGGAATTCTGAAAATAATAGGTTTCATTCAAATTAAATTTGTATTATGCACAATTGTTTATTTGAGGTTTGCATTTATATATAATTATTATTTTTTTTAATTTACAAATCCCTGTAAACATTTTTTTTTTCTGTCCGAACCTCAGGAAGAAGTGACAGGTTTACAAAACAAATTATATAAATATAACAACAAGAAAGTATGAAACATAATTACCATTTAGTGTTAAACATGTGACAGATAATTAAGTTAACAAGAAAATGTTATTAGGGATAGTCATTTACTCTCATTTTACATGCACTTAAACACACACACACACACACACAGATCAACTGACCGACACAGACAAATAGTTTACAGGCTGACAAAACACGCATTGATTGGCATGGCTATAAATATATTTAAAACAAAAAAGTTCCATAACCATTTAAAGTTAAAAAGTCAATTATTGACTGTCGTGAATAGCATGTGATACATAGCCCATTTTGTTTGAAACCTGTAATGTAAACTTTTACTATGATGGATGCTTCTTTCTATTTGATACCTCAATTTAAGTACATGCTTAAATTGTTTCAGATTAGATAATATGCACCTGACTTTACATTTGTAAATAAAAAAAATTGCAAGTATAAGGAATAAATAAAAAATGTCATCGGTTGTCGTATTCTTTTTTTCTCCAAGCAGAATTAATTCCACATCAAGTGACAAATTATGAGTATGAGGAAAGGTTTTAAATAATAAATGGATAAAAGAACAGTCCCCGAACAGATGTAATATAGTTTCTGGACTCTTTTTACAAAAAGTGCAAAGACTTGTTTCAGATTAAAAAAAATTAGTAGAAATATATTAGTTGTAATAATTTTGTGCAATAATCTGCACTAAAACCGCCTTAACTTAGTATCTTGAGTTGTTTTAAATGGTTTGGAATATACTATTGTCCAATTAATTTCAAAAAGGAAAAGTTCTTCCCATTTTGATTCTGCATTAATGTGGTTGGTTTTAGCTGTTAAAATTATAATAACAGATTTTTTTAACAGTAATTTTCTCATCACATTCATATCATCTTAAAAAGGAAAGGACACATTTATACTGATAATGCTGTGATTTAATATGAAGAAGAGATTGGGTGGAGTCTCCACCTTATAAACCTAGTATTTTATTAAGGTCAAGAGCATTCACCATGATGATGTATAGACACATTTAAAAAAAAAAGATGTGTATCACTAGGTGTATGTCTGTCAGAGATAATGGTGATAACACTATTATGGAACGTGCAGGATTTTGTAAATAATTTTGCCCCCTTTCTGATGCAACTTTTACTTGTGTGTCCTCCAAAGGGCAAAGAACCAGATATGAGCAGGTGATGCTAACATAGCCAACTTCAAGCTATGGACAATGACTCAACCTAACATCCTATTTTATGATGATCATCAACCTGAATATATGAGTGGTAAATTGGAAAGCCTAAGTTAAAGAAAAAGTGTGTACAACACAGAATTGTAGATAGTCACAAACTATTTAAATATTTTGTTTTAATGAGGACTAAGTATTGAAAAAAATGTCAAAGTCAACATGGAGATCATCAACTTTTGTTTTTAATTTGGACCATTTAGAATTGTGGAAATGGAAATATCCCTGGTTTTAATCACTACACTATTAAAAATACAAACATATGTTCATTATTTTATTAAATTGTAGGTATTTTCAACAAAATTAAAATGTTCATCAATAATCCTAATCATATATATAAATTATATATTTTTATGTAGTCTTACTTGATATTTATGAGCTCAAATCAAAAATAAAGAATTATTTTAATAAATCATTCATATCTCTACCGAGCAACATGTGATCTCATATCGTGACAAGTGTACTACATATATATTGATTTGTGGATGAACTGGAACAACATGCATGCAATAGTGAGGCATTATCGCTAAGCTAACAGAAACGGGTGAATAAGACTAGATTTTCAGGTTAATAATAGACTGGTGGCAAATATATTCATCACCATGCTAGCATTTTTCATTCCACTTTATGAACTTTTTTTACTTTCTATTTCCAACTAAATAACCAACATGTATGTTCAAATTAGAAATTTGCAAGCATATTGTTTTAAAATCAACTATTAGTATACTACATTCCTTGTCCATTATACAACGGTAACTTGAAGACAACATAATTATTTATAGAAATTTACTTATTGGCATGTTTCATTATTTGAGATTGGTTTTATTTGACATTAACAATTCTTCATCTGCTGTGACGTTCAGATATTTGGTTCAATGATGAGTGGAAAAGCAAAGCAGAACATCTCTTTATCTCCATCACCATACATCTTCCATTCATTCACTATTTTCATCTAAAAGTAGAAATACTAAGGTGTTAATAAGTATCTGGTTGGCATTGAGTGGGACAGATATATATTACCCATCAGTTGCTAAGTGTGCATTTTGAACAATTTAGTCAATCATTTAAGTGAAGAACACAATGAAACTTAACCAAACATTTGACATACGTTCTGTGATTTTTAGGTAGTTTCTTGAACCATAATTATGTAAAACAATTCCAATAAGAGAAAATACAAATTGTGCATTGATGATAATATTGAAACTGCACAAAGCAGGCAAAATTATGATTACCCGTACGAGTTAAATTGATATACATCAAATGCTGGAGGAGGAAAACTATTTTTGGACATAAAAGGTGAAACATAAAGGACTGAAACTGACCGATGGGTATGATGGTAACACTTTCATTATGTTGTGATACACGTAGGACTTGTGTGCTGAAACTGGACATTTGATCCCACAATTAAGGCATCCATTTGGGTTTGGAATTGGAAATGGTATTTTTATACCACTCACAATTCCGTAGACTTTAACAACCAACTGTTTGGAATCCTCCACTGAAAATAAGAGAGTACGAATATCATGCAGCTAGGTAATAAAAATGTTAAAATCAGGTAAAATGCAGACCATTTCAAATTGTTGAATTGAATAATGGAATTATAAACAAACAAAAATAAGAGCCAATGTGTTTTTAAATGAACAGTACAAATAAAAACATTTTGGATTTTGTTTTTGAAGTACTTCTTTAATAAAATGTACTATGAATTGATTCATTAATTTGTGTTTAATATTTTAAAAAACAATAATAATACGTATTAATACATAATACTGACCTGAATCGAACCATGCTGTGATTTGCGCGCTGGTATTGTGTTTGAACTGACATGGCTCTTCCGTGCACGGACTGACGTCAATCTTTTTTAACGAAGTCCCAACACCTGTTGCAAAGATGATTTTGATAATTATGATTATGAAAATAATTGCTGATTTACAACGATGATGATGATGATGATGATAGCAGTAGCGGATCCAGACAAAATCCATTTAAGGGGACCTCTAGAGAATTCTCGGATTCTTTAACAATTTTTTTTTTTTATTATTATAATACTTATTTTTAAATCGCAACCCCTAGATCCGCCACTGGATAACCATGATGATGCTGACAAGTCCACAAAATTACTAATAATCCCAAAATGGGAGCGATTATAGAATCTGTCCGCCACTCTCCAAGTGTCTAAAAGAAGGATTTATTTGGTGGGGATTCTTAAAAAAAGTGAGGCATGGTTTTTGTGGGGAAAAGAAAGAAAGAAAGAAAAATTTTTAAATTATATTTAAAAAAAACATTAAATAATTATATATAATTTTTTTTTTAAAACATATCTAACCCTAAAACTGACCCTAACCAAACCTAATCTGACCCTAAAACTGACCCTAAAACTGACCCTAACTAAACCTAACCCTAAAACTGACCCTAACCCTAAAACTAACCCTAAACCTGACCCTAACCAAACCCTAAAACTGACCCTAACTCAAACCGTAAAACTGACTCTAACCGTAAAACTGACCCTAACCAAACCTAACCCTAAAACGGACCCTAACCACATCTAACCTTAAAACTGACCCTGACCCTAACCTAACCCTAACTCAAACCGTAAAACTGACTTTAACCCTAAAACTGACCCAAACCTAATCCTAAAACTGACCCTAACCTTAAAACTGACCCTAACCTAAAACTGACACTAACCTAACCCTAAAACTGACACTAACCTAACCCTAAAACTGACCCTAACCAAACCTAACCCTAAAACTGACCTTAACCAAACCTAACCCTAAAACTCACCCTAACCTAACCCTAAAATTTAACCAAACCCTAAAGTTAATCATACCCTAAAACTGGTCCTATTGCTAACCTAAATCTAACTCAAACCTAACTGACCCTATGGCGCATTTTATCAATTATCATTTAATATGGAATGGGGAAACGCAATAAAGTTGCAAAATCTTGATTCTTTGAGGATTTCACTACTAACTTGGTGGCGGACAGATTCTATAACCGTACCCCAAAATGTATCGGTGATTTTGCCCAATTGACATATACCATTAAAAAAAAAAAAAAAAAATCTTACCACAGTCTTTGTAATAAATAAATTTTGCCTCGTCTTGGCGCACTTGACATAATGTTACCAGAAAGGCTGTATACCACACATTCCACCAAAGTGCCATGGTTAACGTGTTTAGTGTGTCTGCTTCATATAGGTTGTGGCATTTACACATCAGTAGGCCTACTAAACCACACGTAAGTTGATCATTGATGTCATCATGTTTATCTATACAATCGGTAGAAATAAGTCATTGTCCTCGTTAGGCCTACATCAGAGACAGAACATTTACTGAAATGGTGGCATTTGTATCATACTGTTTGATTATATGATTATGTGTGCCACCACCTTGTTCCTCTTGCTCTGTCCCTTTGTATTAGAAGTCGTAGCGAACATATTTGTTACAAAGTGTAGACAGATAACAGAATAATGATGACGCTTATTGGGTGACATTGTTGACACCGTGCTCAGTGCACTGGTAGTACATCTGTACCAAACGGTGGACTTAAAGTTACCGCGGTCTGTTAAATCTAATGGGTATGGGTCATCTTGACTTTGAATTTAAACAGGAGCGGATCAAGTCGCATAAATATAGACAAGTGCTGTTCGACCTATAAATATAAGCCTGACAACGCAAACGCATATGATATGGGCTATAGGGTGCAAAGTGTAAAAAAATTATTTAAGCTATTTTAACCCCTTTTTCTGCACATTTAATTGATATATGTGTTTATATAATATATAAAAAATATGTACCAAATACTTATTAAATAAATAAATTATTTATTAAATCTCTGCAATATATATTAAATATTTCCAACATATAATAAATATTTTCAACACATAATAAATGTCATTTAGGTAGCCTAAATCATATATATTATATCGTATTTAACTAAATCATATATATTATATAGCATTTAGCTAAATGCTATTTATTAAATATCTACAATATTTATTAAATAATTTTTATTTTTATTAAATCTCTGCAATAGTTATTAAATATCTTCAACATATATTAAATGACATTTAGCTAAATCATATATATGATATCGTATTTAAAGTTCTAAATCATATATATTATATCCCATTTAGCTAAATCGTATTTAGCCCCTCTCATGTATAATCATAGTATTTGTACAGAGCCGTCACGGTCTACGCACACCACATGCATGTACTGCGGGGCTGGACTGGGAAAGGCTTATCTATACATGAGCGGGCGAATTTTTATTTCACATCTAATTTCTGCAAGCTGTCCGCCATTTTGGAACTATAAATAACGTAAGTATAGGTAATACCTTAGTAGCACGTACACAGTGTTCGCGCGCGTAATGTGAATGAGTTGACAGATCCAGAGGGTCCACTTTTTCTCCAATTCTATTCACTCATCACATTTGGACCCACCTTTCAGAAATCCTGCATCCGCGCCTGAAACTTAGATGTTGTAGGTAAAGCATGAAATGCTTATCTATAGTCTGTTTGCGTTACTTGGAACATGGTTTTTGACGAATAAAAAACAAAATATAAAACTTACCTCATTAATGTTGATATTTTTTTAAATTAAAAAAAGGTCCTATTTTTGGTCTATGTTGGTTTGTCCATTGGTTCTAATATGTTTAAACGGCAGTCAAAAGTAATTTTTTTGCACTTCGAACCGGCGCTACTTATACCGCCATGTTTTATTTGTTGCAGAATTCATATAAAAATAGGGGCGTTAGGTAATTATTTGTATAATGTATTTTTAA
>JAULBS010123472.1:0-13963 GCA_032355785.1 Symmetromphalus regularis | reverse complement strand
TGTAGCACACACACACACACACACACACACACACACACACACACACACACACACACACACACACACACACGTAGTCTGCTACATATACATGTAGTCTGCTGATGACATTTTACACATGCAATCATTTATTATACAATCATAAGTAGTGGATCCTGGGTAGGTCCAAGCGCCCGCTACCCCCCCCTTTCACGTATTGTTTTGCATTTTAATAGTGAAATAAAGTGAAAATTAACCATTACCCATCACATTTGGAGACACACCCCCCCCTCCCCCCCCGCCTTTTCAGAAATACTGCATCCGTGCCTGATCCTACTGGAATTATCACTGCGTACTAGGCGATATTTTCTGAAATATTTGTATTTAAAATGTGTTCCGTGCATTAATAGTTCTTTAAATTTCTGTTTCATAGACAGCAGTCTGGAGAACAGTTCTCATTTCTTCTGCTTCTGCCTCTAGTCTCTGGATAAAGATAAAAAAAGATAAAATATAAGTAAAGAAATTACCCGCTTTAAGATTTCTGTCAGTTGTTTGCACAATGTCTAAAATAACATCGCGGAAATATGGGCTGTATTAATCCCAGCATGGGGCAGTATTGATTTGTAATTAGAGCAGATCACACAGACACACGCCAGTCATTGTCTGGCAATCATTATGTTACTGGAATGTTGACACTGCTGTAATAAACATACTGTTCAAATTATTAGTATATAGTAGTGGATATCAGTGGACATATAGAAATTAAAATGCGAATAAATATGGAATGAAACGTGATACAAATCTAAAATTTAGTATGTAGACTACCATGATCAGCCCTGAGCCAAGATATTTCAATAAAGAAAAAAGTACATATGGGACATCACTAGGCAATCATTGTTAACGGTGTCAAAATAAATAAATAAATAAATAAAAATAGGATAAGATAGGATAGCCCAAACCTATTTTGAGGGGGCCTGCTCGATATTTAGTAATGATTACAAAAATACTTAATGAGCAGTTTGAAATGGGGGCCTACATTTCCAATCTGGCCCGGGCTATTACCAGCTTTGCACGGTTCTGCCCAAAACTGCTGTCAAACGTCTAATTCTAACCTTCCTACGATAGATTCATCCTACGGGTATTTAGCAGCAAGGCGCTTTGGTTTTACAGGCTGTTAATGTTAAAACATTCCATTGCAATCTCTTGATACAATTAATATTGCTTTTGTTATCCCACACGCTGCTATTACTACACATATTCAATGGCGAAAACGTGGGGGATGTGTCTCCCCTCCCCCCACTTGACGCCATTAATACTTTGGTATATTTGCGCTAAGACTACATGGTTAAGCGTTACAATGATATAATAAAGAGGAATATTTTTATTTCAATTTTTCGAAGCAAAAAGTGCAGAGTGTGAGGATAATTATATAGTCACCCCCGTCCAAAATGTGGGGAATGTGTCCCCCATCCTCCCAGGATTTACGACCCTGTACATATTAAATTGTTCCTATTATCTTATGTTTGACTATCTCCTACTTATTTTGAGCAGTATATATTGTTCAGTACCCGGCATTTGCCATTCATTGATTGCGTCAAACGGCAGCTGTACAGATTCAGTCAATATAAGGAGTTGTGGAAGATTAGTGGATCTATTCTCTGTTGTTGTTTTATCATTCTAAACAGGCAGGTAGGTTTATTAATTTTCCTGCCCAGTAACAGGTTCAAACTCCGTGCAGCTGACTTGAGTGGCGGATCCAGAAACTCCATTTAGGGGGCCCCCAATAATATGGTGCTGATTTCTCGTATTTTTTAACGTTATATAATAATAATAACAATAAATAATAATAATAATGTTTTGAAAAAGTTATTTAAATGGCAAAATTTAGTGCCAATTCATCACAGGCATGGCAGAAATGAATCCAGTTCATAAAACAGCTTACCTTTAATAAATCTAGGGTTCTGGGATTCAAAAGTGTAAATGTCAATAAATGTATATACACAACGCCATTATATTGCAAAAACACTTGTTTTACTTTAACAAACTGTGATTTTGAAATGCCGTAATGAAATGATTTATAGGTTATTTCAATACCTAAAGATTTTTAAAGATGACCGTCAAACAGGAACTTTGGGGAAACGTCTCCTATGCCAGTTTTCATCACAGGCATGTCAGTAATGAATTCAGGTCATAAAAACAGCTTTCCCTTTAATAAATCCTGGGTTCTGGGGTTCAAGAGTGTAAATGTCAATATACATACACAACGCCATTATATTCCAAAAGATCTGTTATACTTAAAAAACTATCAGAGATTTTGAAATGGCGTAATGAAATGATTTATAGATTATTTCAGTACCTATGCAACGCAGTTTAAAAAATAAAAAGTCCTCCACTGGTTATCGAGATTTTGACAATTATTCAAAATACTGCAAAATGGCGGCAATTTATAAAGATGGCCGCCAAACAACAGGTGTAAAAAAAAGACTCCCAGGCTAATTTTCATCATAGGGACGCCAGTAATGAATTTCAATCATAAAAAAGGTCCCCTCTAAAAAACGCACGGGCTCTGGTATTATGACTGGACTAATTAATTTATCACAAAGTATGGACATATAAATAAATTGATTAGATATCAAGTATGACTGGGCATATCTAATGTCATTGAGAACTGTTACGGTACAATTCTAGACAAAATCTAAATATTCTTTTCTTTATGATCCCAAAGTATAAATTAGTAGTCAAACAAAAGTACAACAAAACTACATATGGCTCAATAAAAAGTTTCATGTAAATAAATAAAAATAACATTACAGTGACAAAATGTTAATTAAAATATAATATATGTAACAAAACTGAGGCTTACCAGAATAGTAAAGAAATATGTCCTAAAAATTGATATGGCTAGACTCTTCTGATTCCAGTTATGTTATTCCTTTCTTGGGAACTTCACTTTTACTGAATTATGACAAATGGAAGTATAGCGATTATTACTGTTTAAATTCACATTATAAAGTCTGTCTGAAAACTGAATATCACTGGACATAATTATGTAATATTATGAAGTATTACTGAATACAGAGTAGGAATATGACTGAACATTTAGTATCACTAGGAATAATCTCGAAATATGACTGAACATTGAGTATCACTAAACATAATCACAGGATTTACACTTTAAGGTCGCCCAGTAGCACATGGTTAGTGAAAACAACACCGGGCAAGTCAAAACCGTACCTTTCGTAATTATTATGTGGGTATATCCAAACTGCCAGAAATTGATTTTGATAACAATCACTGGACATAATCATGAATTATAACTGAACTTTGAGTACCACTGGATATAATCATGAATTATGATTGAACATTGACTGTCACTGGCTATTATCATGAGGTAAGACTCAACATTGAGTACTACATGACATAATCATGAATTATGACTCAACATTGAGTATAACTGAACATAATCATGAATTATGACTGAACACTGATTATCACGGGACATTACCATGAAGTATGAGTGGACATTGAGTATCTAGGCGCAGTTCCAGCAATTGTAAAGAGTGGGGGGGGGGGGGAATTATGGAGAGCGAAGCCCGACCTTGCGAACCGTGTGAAGGGTTTATACAGGGGAAATTTTCATTGCCAAAAAATGAGGGGGAGGGGCGCATGGTATGACTAAATATTGAGTATCACTGAAATTATCATGAAACTTGACTGGGCATTGAATATCACTGGATATAATCATGAAGTGGGACTGTATATTGTGTATCAGTGGACATAACTGATGAGTGTTTTTACAACATTGGTCAAGTCCAAGTCAAATCAGATTAAGAGAAAATGTGTTTTGCTTTTACAATCCCCAGTGCATACACACGACCCTACGCGACAACACCTAGGACTGTTATAAGTGTACCAATTTGCAACATTACATTAAACATGCCATTTATATGGTGGTCTCAGTTTATCCAAGTATTTCCATTCATACTGAGTATAACTGGGTGAATCATAAATGTTTGGACATATCAGTTATCACTGGGCACATGATGCACATGTAACAAGGAACATAATTATTATATAGTTAAACTCCAATGTGTATTTTTTTTGCAGAATAACGATATTCGACTATTCAAGAATTAAATCGCACAAATTAGGATATTCCTTCAAATCAAAAGTTTAAGAAACAGAAATTATGGCAGAATCTAGTGACACCACTTTCCAGCAAATGGATGTACACATTCCATCTTGTTTCCGTCCCTCTTGCAAAAGTAAGATGAAAACACTATGTGCCGAACTGGAATCAAGACACTTACGATGCATTCTGGAACAGCGAGCAGACTATTTGAAATACAATAAGTCTGGACTGATGGTTGACACTTTTAAAATTATTTCAAATATTACAATTAAGACCATGTTCCATGTGTGTCCTCAAATGATTATCAAAATAAATAAACTTAGTGAAATATTTGCGGAAAATCCTAAACGCTTCATTTTTGTCATCACGGAGGACACCCCAGACGAGTTGCCTGACATCATTCACTCCATGACAACGGTGGATCTGTCAGATGACACTCAGTACAGGTAATGAAATCTTATAACATTATAGTTTATAGAGGACAGTAAATTAAACATGTCTTCCTTAAGCTTGTTGAACAGGTGATCTTTATAATTATAAAGGTTGATGATTATAATCATATGAATATATTGAGACCATTGCTTAGAAACAAACCATTCCATCAGTTCATCATCCTCTTCCTCCTCCTCATCTTCTTCTTCGAATTTATCTTCTTCGTCATTACCGTTGTCACATTATCATCACTACACCATAACGATAATCATTATAAAGATAATCATAATTATCAAGGCCTATCTAATAAACATTCTATAAATAAATCAAATAGATGGATGATAGGGAGTTATGTATTTAATTAGATTTTCTCTTTAAAGTTTTATAGCTGACCAGCTTGCAGAATTTGTGTTGGTGAAACGGCCACACGTGACTCCTCCTGAAACCAAAACAGACGTGAGAGATTCCTTACTTGCAGACGTCGAGTTTCAGAACACTCCAGACTATGAGATACAGGAATATCACAAATTTATGAGAGTTCCTGATATATCAGTAACAGATCCATCAAGAGTTTACGCGCTGGAGTGCTGTATGCAGTACACACAACAACCGTTACTCAAGTGTAAGCTATATACGCAGAATATACACTTAACAAAATTCATTGAGGGTCAGTTAACGTTGTATTTGTTTTATGGGAGTATTTGTTTAAGCTTAATTAACTAAAATATAAAATGTCCAAATGTATCTAGTCATCCTTATTTAATTTTGTAGAGTATATATCTAACCTTTATTCCGAACAACAGAAATATCCTATGGTTTTTTTTTTAATTATTAAAGGTCATGCGTGTCAGGGGCGACCAGAATTATTAAAATTGTTATTTACGAATTTTAATAATTAATAATGAGATGAAACACATTGTCTGTTGTTCTCGCTTTCATTAGAACAAACGGTACACTTGTTTTTGTTTCTAATTACATTCAATTTTTTAAGACATATCACTAGGTAATACCGTTAACAAAATTCGATATTGCGACCATCTGAGTTTTGTGTCTTAACAATTTTTGATAATATTGTCATGATGTTACAACCTTCGATTCTTGAGTACAGGTTGTGCATTTGTTGAAATTATGTTTAAAGATCTATGGGCCGTCGCTTGAATTGTCCCCAAGAAATAATACAATTAGGAACCACAGATGATTAAAATTATTCTTCGTAGATGATGTATTATATTTAGCAGTTAATATTTTAGGGTCAGCGGATGATGAATGCAATAAACTATCCATGAGTGTTTCAAAAACTGACATCCAAAGCCGTAATAACACGTTGAAGTGTCTCCTATGCCATGCACTTCCTCGAATGTATGACCAGGACCAGCTGTCATCAGTCGTGATGTTTCTGAAAACAGCAGATTCCAACGTCAAGCTCTTAAGTATGACCATCTTAGAACTTCTACTTCTTAAAATGGACACCCGTCAAATGGCAAGAACTAAACTCGAGAAAGTTGAACAACTGATGTATGATATACTGTCAATGTATTTTGGTTCTGGAGGTTCGTCGTCAATCTCTCTTGGTTCTCTACAGGAGTACTCTGAAATATGCTCTGATCTATCTCGTGTCTACTTAATACTGTTGTCTTGTTGTGGAAAAGTTGCTTGGCAACGAGGAGAGTGTAGTCACTTTGAAACATTGTTGAAAATGATCATAGCTCGTAAACAGAATATATCGGCAAAAGATTCGTCAAACGAATTTTACATATCTTTGGTACAAACTTTTGTGAAATCACTGCAAGGCAGATGCGAAGAAGTTGCTCGTGTAGCAGAAGAGTCTTTGAAAAACAAGGATGCTAAGCAGGCAGCTTTAAGACTTTCAAAACGAAGCTGGCCTATCATTTGCTTTGTTACTATTGCAATAATCAATGAGGTAAACTATTCATATATTTGTACTAGATATTAGCAATGGCTGCTATATTGAGTGAAACTGTAATTAGAAATAAATGCATATTGTTAATGCGAATAGAACTGATTCGCATTTTTCGCATTAATATCATAAGCTATGGACCTGATAATGTCAATGTTCACTCTAATTATATAGGTAATATAGCATATCTCGATGACATTATTTGATATACATGTATCTGGTAATATTCAAAATACGGCATCTTTTTACGTTTTAAAGCTAGAAGGCTTTATTTGATGTCAAATGAACGCTATGACAGCACATATTAAAAAAAGCTAGTACATGTTTTACTGACAGTAGATATGTTTTTGTAAAAAACAAAAACAAAACTATGATAAACATTGGGTATTTTATGAGCTGCCGAAATAGGAAATGGGATCTAGTTGATTAATGATAATTTAGTCATAGAATAATGAAATGAATCCTACATAACATCATAACCAGCAGATTATAAGCTTTCATTTGATATATTATATAATATATGCCTCAGAGACATTTGTAGACATCACGGTGAACAGAATAGTGAGGGTACCGATTATTGCGTTAAATTGACGAAAACATAGCATTTTTGTTTTTCGGGATGGGGAGGGGGGGGGGGATATCATCCAAAATTGGTGAAAAATGGGTAGTGGATCCAAAAAAAACATAATGTTACCAGGTGATCTCGTGTTCCTGATATCCTACTGTATAGAAAAAAAACATAATGTGGTTGAGTTGTGAGGAGAGGGTGGGTGTACATCTAATCTCTCTAGCCCATGACCTATCATGACGCATTTACTAAAAAAAAGTCCTAATCAAAATTATACATTACCGTATTTTTGCTTATTATATAAGAGTGGTGAATAGCTGTTCAATATAAACCTGAACACTCTATTTCTTTTATAGATGGAAAATTTTCATTCTGATTAACTTTTTAAAATAAACACAGGTACTTTGAAACAAACTATAACACAATGAAATTGATAACATTAGACAGGTTTTTTCACAATTTTTGCCAGGTGGCAATGATACAATCAATCTTGTTTAATTGTATACCTAAAAATAACCTAACTTTTAATACCATTCGATAGTTTAAATGGCCTTAGTGGTGTAATGGCCCCCAACCAGACTGTAGGCCAGAGTGAGTTTAGACAGCTCAGTGGAAAGATCACTACACCGACTTCTCTATTACAAACTATTAACCATTAACTCCACTGTTGGATACCACATATAACTGATGTACGTGTGCCAATGAGAACTTGCTTAAACTTTAATTGGAAATAGCCATAAGAATCATGTTAAAATTACAGCAATCTATGGAATTATCGATATTGATTATTTATTAACACACATACACCATTAATGTTATATGTATAAAATACTATCATGGATAATGCATCATATCATAATGTTAAAGTTGTTGTACAATTAATACAGCTTCACTATTATTGGTCAGACTGGCGTAGATGTCAATATGGGACGAGGACCTGTTGTTACGATTAATGTGAGCAAACTTGCTAAATCAGTTTATTCTTCCTTAAAACTTGAGAAACAAAGAGGACGTTTGATAATAAATGTAGATTGCCAATAAATATAAATAGAGCTATGGACAGGACAGCTAGGGCGGTTGGACTGTCACCTGCTCAAATCTGTCACATTATAAATAAAGGTAAATCCTTAGGGGTCATCTTAAAGGTCAAAACTACCCAAGGTTGAAAACCAATTGTTGATGAATTTGACAAATTGGTAATTCAACGTGCAGTTCATAAATTACATAGGAATAGGCAGGCACCTACTATAAAACAAATTCAGAGAGAAATATGTGACAATATAGACATTTCAAATGCCACTTTAAGAACATTATTAGATTTGAAATTTATTTATGCAAAAATTGGTGAAAATCGACATTTGTTTAAAGAGGAGCGGTTCATGATTGAACAGCAATGTGATTATTTAAGAAAAAATTGCTTCTTATAGAGAATCAAATTTTGACATTGTTTATTTTGATGAAACATTGGTAAATAAAAATCATACAACAGAAAGAATGTGGCTATCAAATAATTTGCCGAATTATCCAAACATTCCATCTGGTAAAGGCAAGCGCCTAGTAATTTTACACGCAGGGTCTCGTCAGGTTGGCCTCATACCCGGTTGTGAACTTCTTTTTGAAGCCAAAAATAACATAGGGGAATACCATCAAGAGATGAATGGAAATGTGTTCCTTGACTGGTTTTAACACCAGCTTCTTCCACAACTAAACAATCTGACTGTTATTGTCATGGATAATGCATCGTATCATAATATTAAAGTACCAGAAACCATTACCCCAACTATGTCAAAAAGTCGAATTACAAACATGGCTTACTGAACATAATATACATTTTTCTCAGCTGGAAACGAAAATGCAACAAATGAAAAAAATCCAATTAATCAACATGAAAACTGTTTATAGCTACAATGCAAGGTCATATTGTTTTGAGGACTCTCGTACGACACTGTGAACTTAATCCAGTTGAACTTATCTAAGCAAACTGTGAAGGTTTTATTAGTGCTAATAACACACCTTTTAAACTGTCTGATGTAAAGCTGCTGACCTACTCTTCGTTTGGAAGGATCACCAAAGACGTGTGGCAGAGAGCAGAAGACCACGTAATAGACATTGAAAATAAGTACCGGGAAAAAGACTGTGTGAACAGCAGCCAAACTGAACTTGTTATTATTAATTTGAACACTGATTCTGATACCAGTTCTGCCGATGACAAATACTTTTTGAGACCACCCCTTTACAGAGTCTGCATATAGTTGGTTTCAAAGTACCTGTGTTTATTTGTAAAAGTTCCTCAGAATGAATATTTTCCTTCTATAAAAAATATTTTTTAAACATTTATTTTGTCTGTCATTTGTATATAGTATTAGGTCATGGTAATGCTAATACATTTTTCAGGTTTATATTGGACATATATTCACCATTAGAAAAATAAGCAAAAATACGATTATGTATAATTTTAATTAGGACTTTAGTTTTCAGTAATTATCATGACATCTACCCTGAATCATACGTAACCATTTCCATCTCCCTTCGGAACAATTATGCATCTGCCATTCTTTTTCTGACAGTGTATGCTACATGATCTAGTGACTCACTATCGATTGATTGATTGATTAATTGACTGATTTTATAGAAAATAATTTATATTTTATGAATATGAAAGAACATAATTTTCAATTGTTAACCGCGTCCTCTCCTATGTATACTTCCATATAAATACATAGCTAACAAACAAAAATAATCACAGACAGCATTTGTCAATCGTATAAATGGTTTCATTAATTTCAGTAGAAAATGTTGATATTTATCTTCAACTGTATAAATGCTTTCAACAATTTCTGTAGAAAATGTTAATATTTATTATTTTCTGTGTGAATTTATTATTTACAGATTTGATTTGTTTATATTTGATCAGTTCTATCAAAGACCATGTGTGCGAAGGATGGAGTTTCTGAAATTTCTTGTAAAGAATATAAAATCGAAAACCTTCATAGGGAAGAGTCGTTCAACAAAGTTCGTGTCTTTTATTCACATTCTGATTCTACGTGCTTTGGTGAACTTCTTGCAATACAGAATGAGTATGGCATTGTTTTGTTTTTCTACTATTACATTTAGAACTCCCATGCAGACCCCATAAGATGCAATATGTTATTGGCAAGGCTCAATTACTGACTTTGTTGGTGGAATTTGGATTTAACCAACATGAGTGATAACAACCGTGGAACAGTTGGAATGAATGGGCTAATCTTTTCCAGAGGATTATAATTGATTATTAGGGGCATGTATGTCTGGAAATTATCACTTTATGTATATCAGTATTCCATCGGCACAAGCACATGGCGTCTACATATCACTAAGTGTTTGATGTTTTAGGACATTATTATTATGTGCCTATTTTAAACAAAGCAAAATGATTCAGGCACACTGGCTGTTTCACCAGGATTGATTTAGAAGGTTTAAATATTTTGCATAACTTTATTCAGTCCAATTATTATTCAAGTGCAAACCTCATTGGCCTTATCTCTTCCTATGCCTTTAAGATAGCATTTAAAATATTTTTAAAATTTCATAATTTTTCGAATGTAATCCCCATTTCGTTTTGTTCCACTAGTGTTTAGCTTAACATTCTACGCGCAATTCAAACCATTGGTTTATTATTCACCAGTTTAATGGCTGTTTCCAATTACGATAATTCATAGTGAAACACCTGACCTACACAGAGTAAACAAAATCAGTCTTCTGTGAGCCACTGCAAGGGAAGAACGAGACCATTTAGTCCATTGTGGATGAAATGTTGTTGTCTAATTTCCATTAAGTAAATTGGGGTAGAAGAATTGTCTTTTTTTAACTGACCTAATATTCCTAGTATTATTACACATACACAATAATTATTGCTGTTTTTAATCGTATCATGAATATAATAGCTGGCTGTGATCGGCTTACCTATAAATGGTTAAAATAAATTATGTTCCTAAATATCCATGAATGAACACATAGGATTCAGTTGTTGGGGTGACTGATCGAAGCAGCATTTCCTCAGAATTTCATATAAACATGAATATAAAGCTATTACAGTATCAACCATTCTGAGCCAGAAAGTTCTGTAGATTTTGCAAGCTAGAATGTGCTATATCAAAACACATTATATTATCTTATATTTACAGAAAATTTCGATGGAGATGACTTAGATCCACTATGTTCAGAGACCGCAGCCGTTCTGACACTTGTTTTTCAATCGAATTCGGGACATCGAATGAAATATCTCAAACATATTCAGCCTCTAATGTTCCACAAGAACACAACCATCAGATGTGTTGTCCTGTCTAGAAATCTAGATCTCTCTCTGAATTCAATATTTGCTCATGAGATTCAAAGAATGCTGACCCCCTGTCTTGTTGAGATTGACCAGACTAGATCTCTTGAAAGTGAACTGATGACAAGATGGAACGTGTGCAGTGCATTGATAGGATCAGAAAGATCACTGCTGCACTTTAATATCCCCACAGAGTATGATCGTGTCAAATTCAACAAGAGTGGTGCAAGTGCATTTGAAGATGTGAACTTGAACGAGTTGAAATTTCTAAAAATGACAATTGGTCATAAGCATATCTTGAAATTGTTTGCATTCCATGAAGGCAGAAGCCCTGAGTTCTACATGACAGAAGACTATTTGCATAATAACTTACAGAGTGTGCTGAAGAACAAGAGTTTCGATAGGGATTGGTTCCCCACTGGAACTCTAATTAGGTTCTTGTCCGATATCCTTGATGCTGTCTCTTACCTTCACAAGCATAACATCATACACAGGTAAATAAGAATGAGGAATGGCTGTTTTACAACATTATTTAGTAGCAACAGCATTAACAGTAGTAGTGGTGGTAATGGTAGACGTAGTACCAGCAAAAGCAATAATAACAATAGTAACAGACATCATATTAGTAGTTCTAGTGGTAGAAATAGTTGAAGTTGAAGTACATGTACCGAGTTTGGTGTAGCAGTAGCACCAGCACCGTCTTCATCATCATCGGAACAACAGCAGCAGGGATTGTATCGGCAGTAGTAAAAGTAGTCCTTCCAGATTTAATTGTGTTTTTTATGTTCACAGGGACCTGACATCTGCCAGTGTGTTTTGGGTAAAAGAGAAACAAATGGTCAAATTAGCCAGGTTCTATCTTGCAAGAGAATGTTGCCAGGAGAAGGACATTGCCGGTACGTGCTTTAAAAAATGTATTATTACGATGTTTGATTCTATACAGTGAAAAAAAAGGCTATTATAGGGTCATCATAAAAAAAGTGTTTCATCCTTTTACAACATTAAATGTTTATGAAATATGTGATAAATACCATAATAAATGCAACAAATCAAGTCGCAAACACCGTTCTTAAGCAACATTATTCATATTTAAATATACATACTCGGTCCTAAACAAATTTTAACTTAAAAAAATACTTTTGTAAGGTCCATGTACCATGTTTTGATGACTTTGTAATATTCCCAAAATCTATGTCTCCATAGTATTTGTTTTTAATTGATGTTCAATTTCTTAATTTTGAGTTTTATTTCATATCCATTTTTTATATACCATTGCTTTATTAATAATACATTAAAAATACATGTTTGAGTACCTATACTTTCTTATAATGCAAACAGCACAGAGGTTACGCATATTTCTTTAACAGTAATGTATATTTCTATATTGTCCATTATCGTAGGGTTATTCTCAACATCATTAAAGATATCAGGTACAATATCTTTTGGAATTAAGAAAGACCTTTCTGAAACGGAAGAAAGGAGAAAGAAAAAAATTGATTTGAATTATCTTCTTAGCGCAGGAAAATGAAAATATTCAGCAACGTTCTAATATTTGAGCTCAGACGTGCTAAGAAGACGATTCAAATCATATTTTTTCTTTCCCCTTTCTTGCGTTTCTGAAAGAGTCGTATAATGGTTATAACATTATGGCTGATGATATAAATTCTAAGGCTATGACACATATTACCAGAGATGATTGTTTTGCTGAATTAAGGAGTCAATGTTTACAGTCCAAATTGTATTTTTAATAACGAAAAACGATTCAGGAACAAAAGATGACTATGTTAAACACTCTAGGTTGTAACTAGTGATACTGGATTTTCGTGATCAACTAAAACACATCATGACCCTCTGTGGGATTTGACTGACAACCAATACTGACCAACGACTAATAAACAGCGCTCGCTTCATGGTCTTTCAGCCATTAACTTAGACAAACAACGAATCTGTTCTGTAATTCGCGTCTCAGTCAGGTTAAGTTGTAGTAATTAAGAAACATTTCCACATAATATTGTTAGCAAGTGTGGTTTTAATAGTTAAATTATGATAATCTTTAATTTCTCTTGGACTTCTAAAGTCGCGAATTTTGAATTTGATACGTTTTGTCATTAGTGTTGAAGGCTATGCTGACATTGACAGGGACATTGGATCTGGGTGACAATAAAGACTCTCCACAGTGCCAAATTCCCCATTCTCACATTTCGCCACCCCAATATCTCCTACGTTCCCCAATGTTAAATTCCTTCCGACACCCTTGGTTGAATAATTTTTGGTTAAATGGTATTAAGGCTAAATGTTTGTTAATCTTTTTCACCATCGCATGCTATAACAGTAGAGCCTTTTGTTGGGTGAAATAGGTGTGGCGTTTTTAAGCTTTCGCTGTCACCATTGAATTGATGCAGTAAGTTTCGATAGGCTATGTAACAAGGTTTTTATAAAAGTGGATAATTAATACGATGGTTGTGGTTGTATTTATGTTTCGTGCTTATATCCAATTAAGGTCCAAGCACGCTGTCCTGGGCACACAACTCAGGTTCCTGTGCTGTCCGTCCAGGACAGAGGTTAGTGTTAGTAGGAGACACGAAACCCGCTGCTTTTCTATAAACAGCAAGGGATCTTTTATAT
>JAULBS010123461.1:0-13965 GCA_032355785.1 Symmetromphalus regularis | reverse complement strand
ATATATATATATATATATATAAAATATCAAAGGTTAAAAAGGTATCCGATTGGAGAGGGGAAAGGCCCTTTTCTAATCTTCCCACTCCCCTGCTACGTCTGTGTATAGGAGGATCCAGGAGGTATAGGCAATCATAAGTAACCCTGGATCCCCTTATTTTAACCTTTTTAAAATATGTATATAGTCCATGGGCGTAAAAGCCGGAGCGACGGGGGGGGGGACACACCGTTGCTCATTTTTCGGACCGGGGCTACGCCTATATAATTATCCCTCTCCCAACCAACATTTTGCTTCGAAAAACTTAAATGAAAATGCCTAAATAATAATCTTTTCTTGTATTTCTCTTTATTGTATCAATGTAACGCTTAATCATGTGGTCTTAGCGCAAATATACCGAAGTACACAGAGGGTCTTTAATGGCGTCAATCATTGGGGAATTGGAGGACGCATCCTATTATTGTTAAGTATGCTAATATTTTTATAGGCATCAACTGATTTACTGTTTTGTTTTTATCACAAATAGCTGAAAAACCCTACCTAAACTATAAAAGTGTTTCTTTAATATTTAATTTTGTCTCCCTTTCTTTATCAGATATAAATATACAGATAATAACATACAAGCGTAGTTAGTAACGGATCCTTAAGGAGATCCAGGGGGTCCGCACCCACCCTTTTTCTAGAATTTGTTTTATATATATTTTGTGGAACGACGTGAAAATTAGCCATTTTTCCCCAGTTCTATTCACCCATCACATTTGGACCTCCCTCCCCTTTAAGAAATCCGGTATCCGCGCCTGGTTGTGGTGTTATTTCTAAAGGTCACCAATGTTTACTGAATCCAGGGCCACTGACAAACTAACTCATTTTGAATTATTGAAAGAAGAGCCTATATACGAACAGGTTTGGTGTGTTGACACGTTTTGAATTGTATTCATTGACACAAAAAGGACATATGTTTCTAGGCATCCTCACAACGTCAGGGGTCACTCCTGTCTGCCCAGAGTCCGTTTGAACTTCTGACAAATGTAGCTCATAAAAACTAAGGGCTGCTTACCGCGACATCTACACGGAAAAAAAATTGGTGATATCATACTTTAAAATATTATTCACTCGTTTTATAAGCTAGATCGTGAACTGTCATGTTCTTGTGGGAAATTTGCCAACACTTCGTGAAGTTGCTTTTTCACAGTGAAACACTATCATTGAATATAAAGCGCCTGTTCTTCTTTGGTAACAATTCCTTACAAAGAATTATTAATTTGCATTGCCTTTTATTTGGTATTTCCTTTGAAACTGACGTTACTTCCAAATTGATAACCGCTGTACTTCCGTTCATTTGTTCCTCTCTTCCGTGATCCATTATTTACATCGATAAGGTGAAGGTCGATGCATTGAAAGCCGAATTGTGATTAGATGTTTCGAATCTTCTTATGATACGACGCTTTCAATCAAAATACGTTTTCTCGGCCCAGGTTTTTATGAGCTATGTTGGTCAGGGGTCCAAACGGACTCGGAGTGACTCTTGACGTTGTGAGGATGGTTTATAGGTTGCATCGTACCAAATCAGTAATTTCAGTATCTTTTTTTAGCAGAATAATTATTAAATCAGTGACACTTGGTACTTGTCGATACATGGGGTGGTAAAAAAAATTGCAAGTGACATTTTGTGCGAACCTGAGTGTGTCTAATGAAAACACTCTGTAAGTCGTTAAAATGCTATGTGACAGTATATTTCCTTTGAGTCATAGTTAATGGCAGGTGTACACTCGTCCAGTGGTTTGTAACGTTGCTTCTATTACTTTTATTAAGAAATGTTACCATATTACTATGGTCGTCAATGGGATTTGATTTGGTCCAATGATACCTAGAGGACTGGGCACACCGGAAGTGAAGATTGCGTTTGTCTCAGTTCGCACTTTCACAGACAACAAAATGGCGTCGATCAACTTAACTATACGAGAAAAAGCTTTATTAATAAATATATAATTTCTACTTCTTCTATGGGGTTGGGGTGGGGTTAAAGCATACTTTAAGAAAAAGTATCATAATTTTAAAAAACGGGCATAAATTTGAGAATAATTTGGATAAAACTCATCTAATAGCATAACAAGCTTCTTTTACTAGCACAATCGATAGTGGTTTTATGTGTGTACGCATGCGTAGGCAAATCTTCACACGTGCTACAAGAACTTCTTTAATTTCTTCAGTTTTTAAGACATTTGACACGTTTGTGCGTTGTGTGGCTTTTCTCCATTAATGATTACGATCATTCTTAAAAAATAATCATTAGAAAGTTTCAGCTGTTGGTTACGTCAGCGGGTTACGAGCATGCTCTCAGCGTAGCCTAATTAACACTATGGTGTTACGTTACACACGTGCTTTTTGTAAATGAAACCAATACAGGTTATAAAAGGAAACGTAAAGACGGAACCAGAACAACAGGCCCCGGTAGTGCAGTGGTTAAGCTATCGGTTCGCGGGTTATAGGTACTAGGATCAAATCCAGTAGCGGGTCCAGGGTGTCCGGACCCCCTTGAACATATATATATATATATATATATTACGTTTTACGTTTTTGCGTATAATTATTAACTATACCACCATGTATTATTTACGTTTTACAAGTAGGACGTGAAAATTAACAATTACCCATCACATTGAACCCCTCCTTACAGAAATCCTGCTTCCGCGTCTAAAATCTCAATCAAGGCATGGTGATTTATAATCTCAGTATCGGCTCCAAACTGGAGTAATTGTTTCGCAAGGCTCAGTGGATAGCTGTTTACCACTTGCACCGACCACACTAGTGGTTTATCAAAGGCAGTGGTATGTGTTATCCTATCTGTGTGATAGTGCATATAAAAGATTCTTTGCCATGGCCGTAACTACATTGAGGCAAATGCCTCATACCGAAATTGACAATTTTTTAAATTTTTATACAGACCCCTCGCCTAAATTGTTTTGCCTCGCTCCACTCGACGATTAAGTGTTTTTGCTTAAGTTAAAAAAGATTCTAGTTACGGCCATGCTTGCTGTTTATCGACAAGAGTAGCCGTATTACTGTGGCAGCAGTGGGTTTCATGTCTCCAACTAACATTAACATCTGTCCTTGACAGACAACACAGAAAGCTGAGATATGTGCCCAGGACAGCTTGTTTGAACTTTAATTGGACGTAAGCACGAACATATGTACAGCCAGCCGGATTTAGGGCATAAACATCGAACGTGGGGTCATTAAGGACTTCGACAATGGAAAGGCGAAATATTGTTATGGCAACTCTCCACTATTTACAGAAGTAAACTTTTTTAAAGTAATACAAAGGTTATTTATGAGCCAAAAAATATACATTTTAGAAGCATACACGTATATATTAATAATTAACATAACATAATGAGCGCATTGTGAGGAAATGGTGAACAGAATCAATAGTAAAAGGTTAATACGTACATAATAACATTATACAATACAATAGAGAATACCTCATATACCAGTATTGTCTGCTTTGTGAGTGGTAGCAGTGGTTAAATATTTACTCAGTTTAATTAGTTGTTTTACGTTATCGCTGGAATGTAGTTGAGTCAATTTAAAAGATCGTGGTTTATTGTAATAGTAAGATTTAATATATGTATCTATTATGGTACTGTAGAAAGGGGATACTAAAAGAAAGTGATATTCGTCTTCTACTACATTCATTTTACAAAGATGACAAATTCTACTATCTCTGTCAATATTGTGGTATCTTCCCATTTCTATGGAGAGATTGTGGGCAGACAGTCTACAGAAGCGTAGCTTCCATAGAGGCAATAAGGCAACTGCCTCACTAGATTTTTTTGGCAGAAAAAAAAATGTGTTTAATATTATAAAAGTTGATTAAAATACGAGACATAAAAACCTTTGTCAATGTTTGCCTCACTAGAAAAACGACCCAACCTACGCCAATGGTCTCTATTGGCTCAAAAGATGTTTATATTTCAGTGCAATAGGTGTCTGGAGATAAGAATGGAGGCAATAATTATTAGCTGGCAGTAATTATTAACTATACCACAATGTTATTAATAAATCAGCGGCTATTATGCATATTTTATTTTATAGTATTTTTAACACATGGTCTTTATAAAGGAGAATGTTTAACAACATCCCCTAAAAACTGTTTAACTTCCATGAAGGTCATGCATTTGCCGACCTTAGTTTTTAAGGTGTGCGGGTGTGATTGCACCCGTACAGCACCCGTAATTTCAATTGACGGGTGTGAGAAACTGCACTCGTACCACTTGGAAATCCCTCACCTAATTAATAATAATAATACGTAATTTCATATTTTTGTCAGCTCATTACATAATAACCCAAGTCTTCTATAAATATTTCAAATATACGTACTAGTATATTGACTTCATATCATATCTATGATTTTTCAAAAGGAAAAACAAATAACTGGTATTCTTCTTTGCTATGCTAATTGGGTATCCGTACAATATTTGATCAGTCAGTTACAATTCCATTTGGTCATCGTGGATCATTTCCGTTTGTGGTATTAAACAAGACATTCGGAAAACATCGGCCAATTTCGTTGCATCGGTATAATTCGTAAAATAGCTGAGTTGTTCTGATATCATATCAAACGAAGTATCATATCAAACTTAAAGTTTTCCAACGTAGATGGACAAAATTTAATTAAACAACATGGCAATTTTTCACTCGCGTAAGTCGTTTCAAGCATGCAATTTATCACTCGTCTAAGTATTTTCAGGTGTGTGATCTATCACTGAGACATGTGTAATTTTTTTTACATTTTATGAAAAGTCGTGGAAAAGTTTAGAAATTATATTCTTGGAAGTCTGCAGGAACCTTGGTCTATATAATTATATTGTGAATTTGTACACAATACATACATATCATTTTACATATAGTCTGTTTACGCTACTGTGAACATGGATATTGACGAATAAAAAACAATATATAAATTCTTATTAATGTTCATATTTTTCAAAGAAGAAAAAAATGATTGCTACATTTGTATGTGCATTTGTTCTGTATTGTTTAAATTGCAGTCAAAAGTATATTTTTCTAATCTCTTGGCAAAGAATATTTTCTGCCATATTTGATTTTCTACAGACATCAGACAAATTCATATAAAAATGGGGGTGTTAGGTAATTATTTGTATAATGTATTTTTATGGTACATGGATATTTTATAAATATATTTAGCATAATTTAATATCAATCCCATATTTGCAAAGATTTATTTATTAAAGCAAAATCGATGAACGAGTTATGAATATTACCGGAAATGACCGAGATGTTCCGAATGTTAAAATGGATAGAGTTACCCCACTTTGTAATGATCTCGTCTGCCATCTTTTATTATCGTTGTGAAATATTTCCGATTTTATTAAACGAGTCAAAGTGTAATATTTTAAATTATTATTTAACAAAGTAATGACAAAAATCTGGAACATAGAATATTTTAGCTATTTCCAAAACACTAGTCCTTTTTCGCCTAGGTTAACGTAAACTAAAGTAATCGACAAATATCCACGTTCCAAGTAGCATAAAGAGACTATAGCTAATTTTTTACGCTTCATGTTAAGCCCAGTGAGTACATTTTGAACCTGTGAAATCTCCTAATAGCGATCGCCAATGCTAGTCTGTCCTGATGACTTCCCGCTAAGGAACCACATTTAAAAAAAATTAAACTTTACGAATTTCAGAAATCCTTGAATGAAGACAATTATCATAACCCTATTTTAACGACAGCTCCGTCAGAATGATATAGCCTTATTCAAAAATGTTTTTGCATGTACTGAACATATCCTAAATTATTTCATCAGTTGTTATTTGGTGACACAAAAGAAAAAAGTACAGTTAGTTTTATTTAACGACGCCTCTAGAGCACACCGACTTTTCTATCTCATCAACGGCTATTGGACGTCAATCATATGGTCATGCTGACATATGTTTAGAGGAAACCCGCTGCCAACACATAAGCTACTCTTTCCGATAAGCAGCAAGGGGACTTTTATATGCACTGACCCATAGACAAGACAACACATACCACGCCTTTGATCAACCAGTTGTGGACCACTGGTTGAAACGAAAAAGCTCTAACTGCAAATGTGTCCACTGAGAAGGATCGATCCGACGACCGACAGCTTCACAGGCAGACATTCTACCATTTGAGCTACATCCCGCTCACATATACTTACCAATTATAGTCGACGTTTGGTATACAGGCACTTGTTCCACGGTTTCGACCATCATTTGATTGAAGAAGATTCTCAATTCTAGAGCATTATTTCTGTAACAAAACCATACACATAAAGCAATTTTGCATTTAATCAATTATAATATTTTAGTTGCCATCCTGAAATTTAATCCAAAATGCACTAATATTCTATTTTAAAAAAACGTAGCTTGTTAAAATGCATGCAGTTTTCTATATAAAATAAACCATTTCCATTTAGGTCAGGCTGTGAAATCGACTAGGACAGTTCCACAAAAAATTAACAAATGCTATATAATAAAACATGAATTAGTCCAAGAGATAACTAGACCTGCTGTGCACCCTCTAGTACTCCATTAGACTAGTCCTAAAATATTCTTTAAAGTGGATGCACCTGAGTTACAGCCCTAAATGTGGGGTCCCGTCTCTAACCCCGATTGTAGACGTCAAAACGCAGTTGAAAAAAGAACATTAAATCACCAAAAAAATCAATAAAAAAATCTTCTTTTATTGATCATAATGACTAAAGTCAGTAACGAATGTGCGTCGGAATGCTTTCTGCATTGTATAAACCAAACAGAAACTAAACAGAATAGTGCATTTATAAAGAGACAAATAATGTTTTTTAAAACAAAGAATATTTCCCCTTTCTTTCTTTTTTTAAATATCCTCATCACACTCTGCAGTATTTCTTTACTTCAGAATGTCACAGTTCGGTTTTGCGGTTATTTACAACCTAATTTTGTGATTCTATAATGTATCTAGTTATCACATTGCTGGATTTAACTTCCCTACACTTAAATCTGAAAATATCAGAATTCGTTTCTTAACCTATAGTAACAGGATTTCATTATTAACAAACTTTCATATATGTAATGTCCTCTTAGTTTGAAATAGAGTGCTGTATATTTTAAAACAGTATCATCTGATGTAGGTGTTTCCTTTTTGTTTACAGTTGAATGGATAATTCAGATCTGAGTATATGGAAAATATGGCGTCGCGAAAGAGACAACATGTTGACATTATTATTTCAGGAAAACAGAATAAAATCACAGATGAGTGTGGTACATTTTCAAGGTTCAGTTGGTGAATCATTTGAATACTTTTCTGACTGCAAAGGACCTGAGCATAGATTGGGAAATCTTCGTAATATAGACTATGCAAACGGAGACGTATGGAACCTGCCGACTCACCATATCGAAGAGAAGATTCATGGGAATAAGTGCCTAACGAACTTTAAAACCAGAACATGGTTATCAGCGCTTCATTAAAAATCTTGATTGCCTGAAATTTTCCACACAGGATTGGCAAACAACTGGACAAATTAGAGTTTCTAGGTGTTCCACCACAACTTATGAGAAAGTGATTTTCAAGCCTGACTATACCTTCTGTAATAAAAAGGGACGAAAGAAGGTCAAAGAGAAAGGTATTTGGACAAATGAAGCCACTACAGTATTTGAATTCGAAGAGTGGAAGACTGTTTGAAACTGCAGAAAAAAAGCACGAGTACCTCATTCGGATGATCCGAGATTTTTATATATTTGCATGTGAAGCAAGTTTTCACAGTAGCTGACGCAGGCAGTATAAAAGAAACCCAATATATTGGCGAAGTGCAAATGAAGAAAACAAAGAGTGGACAGGAGAACCTTGAAAAGTCACATAAGACAGCTTTTACAATGTTTTGTAATTTAATTGTAAAATAAATCATCCAAGGTAAACAAAATCATGAAACTTGCTGACTTGTGCGAAATTTGCTTATCTGCTTTGGAGAAAAAATCCCATTCAAACCCACGTTATAGAGCAGAGAAACTGAAAGAAAGTTGGAGAAAAATGACATCTATGGCTAGACATTGTCGTTTTGTTCACTGAATAGTTAGGGAAAGTTTAAATGACACCTTATATATAATGTTGACGTGAGCACTTGCATATGAACATGGTTCTGCTGAGATGGTGAAAGATGTTGGTTGCTCTGTACCTGAGAAACACAACTGCTGAAGCCTTTGAAAAGTCTGAAAACCTGCTGTAGTCCAAAACTGATAACATCCTTCGGCAGTCAGATGTGTTGCCTACTCAGCTGAAAAGCTTTCTAAATTATATCTTGTCTGGAAAGGTAGAGAATCGCAAAGCAAATGTTAAAGGTTTGTGAGCTCTGGGACAGGACATACATGTATGTAGAGCATTGAGACAAAAAATAAATATTGGCTATTGGGGGTCATACTATGATTAAATTAAAAAAGTATAAAATAAATCAATATACAGGGCTGATTTACAATAAGATAAAATATACACAATATATATAATAAATAATATAATAAATATAACAATGGTATGTAACAAGATAGCTCTGTCCAGTTATCTATATCAAATAAATATGATGAAATTTTATCACAACAACAATCCATGAATTGTAAACTAAATTCAGAATCTAACTAAAACCGTCCATAATGAAATGGGAAATGCCAGAAAAGAAACTACAGCCTACAAGGGAGAAAATCCGTTCCTGAAAGTGGGTGACAGACATTTCCGCTACCCCCGCCTCCCGTCCCCCCCCCCCCAGGTTTGACGCCATTATATACTGCATGTTTTCTTCGGTATATTTGCGCTAAGACGACATGGTTAAGTGTTTACATTGATACAATAAAGAGAAATACTGGTAAAGGTTATTATTAATTTTAGGCATTTTAATTTCATTTTTTCGAAGGAAAAAGTGGGGGTGGGGATAGTTATATACGCGTCCCACCTCTGTCCAAATTGTGGGCGCGGGGTAGAGGGCACGTGTACCCGCGTCCCACTCCCCCCCCCCCGGGATTAACGCTCATGACAGCCTGTATTTCTCAAGGAGACACTATTGTTTATTTTCTCTCGTTTTCTTCGCCATGTCAAGTAACAAATGACCTATGAAGTAATAAAGTGTTTGTTTTGTTTGTTTGTTTGTTAGAACAACTGAATGTGCAGTGTAACAACGTGGAATAGACCAGAACCAGTTACTTTCAATCTTACCTGGCATATTCCTCATCACGAATCATGCTATTGTTGACCATATAGGCACTCCAGATTTGAGAAGGGAACTGTGCAGTGGACAGTTGCACGTCATACACTGTGCTACTGCAGGTCTTCATGCACCCACAACTATCTCGTGCAGTAACATTTAAACGAATACGTCCTGCAAAAAACAGCACCTCGGGCTTATTTTACAACTGAAAACAAATTAAGGTGTCTAATGCAATTTAGATTGACGTTTGATGACCATTAACTGAGTAAATATGGTGAGAAGAATAACAATTTAAAAAATAAAAATCAATACAAGGCTCACATCATGTTGTTTCACTGGTCGGTTTCATTTGGTATTTTCAGATAAATCTAAAATTCAAAATGGCTAATCTGGCAGTCCTCAGAAAAAGGTAAAATAAAGTGTTCTTTGATCGAATATTTGTAACGCTTATTTCGTGTTTTATATTTATTCTCTCTCTCTCGCTCGCTCTTTCTGTATATATATTCAGTGGTTTTACAGATACTTAACGTAGCTTATGTTATAAAGTGTCTATCGCGCAACTAAAAATTAACTAAATAATATAAATATTAAAAATGAAAAATGGCAAGTATCAAAATCCTCAGTCCGATCCCAAAGTGGCAATCTTCATAAAAACGTGAAAACGTTCTGAGATCTCAATTTCTGAAATATATCTTCTTTAAATGTCTATTTATTATTAAGAAATATTAAATTATTGGACTCCTTATGGTATCACTTCAATAAATCAATGTGCTCTAGTGGAGTCGTTAACAAATAATAATAATATAAACTTACTGAGAGCCGGTTTGTAACATTCGACTTGGGCTTTGAAGGAACATATTGGACCAATAGCTGTAAATAATAAAAATAAAGCATTCTTATATATATGTGTGTATGCCCTATGTGATAAAACACAGAATTAAAAAAATTATGTCAGAATATAGAGATGTGACAGAATCAGACCTAGAGACTAAGGATAAAATTTTGAAAATTTCACTTTTATAATATTTTTTTTAAAATAACGCTATCTCCAAACAATCCGAATGTTAGTGTGTTACATTAAATTGACTGAGTTGCTATTCACTCTACCCCATCCCCCATTTTGTGACTAGTAGGCCTAACGTCAGTGGCTTTGCTGAAAAACTACTGCTGTCTTTTATATATTTTCGTGTATCAAATTAACAATACTTCCATTGACGCCCACATTATATTATATAGCAGAACTGTATCATTGTAGTTGAAAGACGACCGAAAGACTTTCAGAGTTGGTTGTTAATATTACATGACCACAAAATTCATTCAAAAATAAAACTCAATATTCTTGAAAATCTCCATTTCTAAAATCGTTTATTTTGTTATTGAAATGACAAGAGTGTTTCGGCAGTCGATTGGTTTTTGGAAGCTTGTTGAAAATGTTAACTTTATAAACTTTGGCCACCCTCCTTTAAAAAATCCAAGATAAGCCACTGTTTAAGTATCTGTAGACAACAAGATCAGAAAAAAATGTTTCTCACGAGTGTCATTCGGCATGACACATCCGCAGATTTCAAAGAGAAATTCAGAAACGCATTCTTGAAGGCAATGTTCGAACATGTAGTGATCGTGGTATTTTAGGGTGTTCTTGAAGGATGCTGACGTCGTGTCCACGCATTCAGTCTCACCAAACGCCTTGTACGGGGACGGCAAATATTTGAACTAAAATTAAAATAATCATAGGACATATTTCAAAATGTGTTAACACAATCTTGTTTCGCACGTGCATAGTGACCGCTTCATACATTATTTGAAACGTTACTCGATTATTATATGGAAGACACTGAAATTCTGCTTCCTTTGTTTGAAAATACACCATTTTGCTTTCTACAAAATTAATTAAAAAAATATTCTTCACACCATTTAGTCCAATTCATTTGATAAAAGTCATGTAATACTAATCAAAATAAATTCCACTTTTTGAAAATAATGAAAATAGCATATTTAATTGCTTTGAGTAGTATAGCATTATATAGTAGTATACATGTCGCATGACATACCACTGTTTTTCTCATGGAAACATACGTAGAAAATCCAGGAGAGGCAAGAATTCCTGACTTCATAGAGTCTGGGTGCTCTTCTGGATCGTGCAGAAGAATCTGAAATTTACACCGGTATTCCGGAATTTAAACAATGATAGTTAATTATTATTTTCATGTTATAATAGAAAATATGAATCATGACGGTGATTTTATTTAATGTTTGTTTAAACTTCAACGGGTTCAATTTGGGTTATTTCACTTTGAAAAAGGAGCATTAACATCAGTTTGATCAATGCCTCGTGTGTTGGCGGATTGTCCTCACCTTTGTTAATGAGGGTGTTAACCTTTTAATTCTAATGAGGATGTGGTTGAATCATTTCAATAACACCCACAATTTGTTATTGATTAGTTAAAAGAAACTAAGATTTTAAATAAATTTTCGTCAGTGATATATTGAATTTGTCTTTGTTTACCATGGTTTTGGCTGTTAATTTGTTTGCTGTCAATATATTGTATATACGTTTTAGAATCATTGATTTGTATGAATATATATTAGAAAAAACCCAGGTGAATTAACAACATTTTGACATCCAATAGCCGATGTTTTATTTTGTGCTGGGAGCTCGTTAAATAAATAAATTAATAAATGTATTTGTTAAATGTGTTTTTGTCATTGCATTTTTATTTTCAGTGTCTGAAATGGATAGATGTTAATTGGTTTTAACGTATATTATAGGTAACCAGTAACATAAAAATTGTGTAATAATATACCATGTATTCTATCTTGAATTCAAGTAACATTTATAAAATTACGTTTTTATGAGGACTGCCACTTTAGCTATGTGGAAATTAAAACCAGTCCGAGGATAGCGATAATAGCTGTTTTGAACTTTAACAAAGAGGTCACGCACAGTATGTATACGATATGCGAATAACCATTAGCGTAACAGTCAGTGTAATCCTTAATGCTGCAGACGATATAGGATGATTTATTGTGTATGATATTTGTAAAACGTGTTTTCATTTAAGACATTACTCAATAGTCTGCCATCTAGTAGTAATCCATATGCATTTTCGGGTACAATCTTTGTAACTTTCAGAAAATGTTCTTATAATACACCTGAACACAAAATTACATGTTCCCATTTTTTTCGAACACCCTAATGGCCGCCATTATGGATTTCAAAATGGCCGCTATTAATAACATACTTAACCAATACTTTGATATATATAGTCTTGTTATATTCCAGAAGTACATGTTTTATTGACAGCAGTACACTAGTATTACACAGGATTAAACATACAATGATGATGATGATGATGTGTGGCAGCAGTTTTGGATTTCTAAATGGCCACCATTTATAAGATGTATGGTCGTTATTTTCATCATAATTGCACAATTAAAATAGCTTTGACACTCGTCTCTCCAAGGAATTATACACATTTGACCAATGTGTTGATATTTCAATATTATTTTTACTATTGACTTTAGACCAAAGGAAAGAGACTGTATTTCAATTAATGATACTGATCCTGTGCTAGGTCAGTGGTTAGGCTCCAACGAGCCATGGTTATTATTGGCTTTTCTGAATTCTTTAAGTTTCTTGGGACCACGTATATTATAGGCCTACATATTGTAATGTGAAGAAGTAGTTTATGAAGGCTAGACTTGCAAATGGGTTCATATACCAAGTTTAAAATTCGGTATTTCAGTAATATACGTCATAAAAACCCAAGTAGAAAGGCCGAAGTGGCATTACAACATTAACGTTCGATGTGTCCAATTTTTTAGGTAACAGACTATAGGCCTAATCAGAGGTGTTAATAGGATGTACAGCCACGTGTGGTTAAAACAGACCTTACTTCTTTGCATATTTCTAATTACAGCATATCATTAGGGTCTGAGCTGCTGCTCATGATTTGGCAAATATACATGTCTGCTTCACACCAACAAAGTTCTGTGCAAACTAAACCATGTGCGCGGCATGAACATTTTATTGATGTGCATGTATTCATTGCATTTGATTTACTGGCACCACACCTATACCTCACTAACGTAACAACAGCCGTTGGGGCTGGTGCGATCTCCGATAATCCCCTGTTTCAGCTCAAAGGATGGGTATACCATTCATATATACAGTCAAGATACAGACGTGTTGCTTGCTGTGTTAAGACGTGTTCCTCTTCTTGGTGATGGGTACAAGTGATCAGCGTCGACTTGTCATGATGCAACCAATTTATAATGCACATGGAGAAAATAAAGCAAGTGCTTTGTGCAAGTGGCATGCACTAACTGGTTGTGACAAAACAGGTTACATTAGAGGTAAATCAAAGAGGGCATGCTTGGAAGCATTCTTGAAAGCAGATACAAGTATTGTAACTGCCATATCTGATCTGGGAATTGGAAGTGAACCTTCTGATGACACCATCAGGGGATGTATATCATTTCTGTGTGGCCTCTTTTGTAAGAAGGGTTGTCAACATCACCCAACCACACAAGCTTCGATGGACCTTGTCCAAGCAACAGAGCATTAACAAAGGGGTCGAGTTGCTACCACCAACCTCAAGAGCCATGACATAGCATATCCGGTAAACTCACTGCCAATCTGCCTTATGGGAGCATGATCTTGTTCTTCATCCCAAACTACCAGACCCTGTCAAGCTTGGCTGGATACAACTACAAGAAGACAACCGCTTGGTGCCAAAGTTACCGGAGATCG
>JAULBS010123460.1:0-25538 GCA_032355785.1 Symmetromphalus regularis | reverse complement strand
CCCCCCCAAATAACAATAAAATGATTAATTTTGGATTTTTTAAATCTTAAACTCTGGAACTGCATAACCAAAGAATAATGTTGTTTTTTAATTCCTCAGGTAATCTACATAGTAAAAATATTTTTAACTTTATATTGTTAATAATTCAGCACCATCACAAGTATTTATTTTTTTCCCTTCTGAACATTATTTCAAAAATATTTATAATAAAATTAAATGAATTTTATTTATTTTTCTCCTGACCTTCCACTAAGTTTTTGAGGAAGTTGAAACCAAGTACAAAGACTTACAGACTAACACTGCCTTCATAGGGCTATAATCTTGTCACAACATTGCTGTTTAGTACATTCATTTGAGCATGAATCAATCTACATACATATGGATTTCAAATTTACTTCCCTAAGATCATAATTTCTTTTCAGGTACAGCTAAACTTGTACCCCTAATACATGTTCAAACATCATACAATATGTCACATTGTCTGTCTTACAAATATACAATTAACTGTTAATAATACTGATCTCAATATAAGACACTGCTTACCAGAATTTTACACATACATGTAGCTTGTTTCGGTTATATAAGTACTTTGAGGGTTATAAATCATGACACAACAGAATATCAGTTAGTCTCAATCCATACCTAAGATAAGTACGGTAGGCTAGTTCTTTATCATACAAGATGCATCAGAAAAGTCAAACAAACCTTGAGAGAAGCACTGTAAATTTTCCCTATAGAAACTGTGTGTCGTCTTTGATTTGACAAGTCTCGGGGTATGCAAACATCATCATTTAAAAAGAGCTCAAACAATTTTGAGGTTGAACAAACAGTCAGATTAAAGAACGATTGTTAAGAACGGACATAAAGCATAGGCATCGCATTACACCGTTAGTGTGTGACTAACTACCTATACGTGAAAGAGATGAATGGCCAACTCATTCTTGCATTCATGTCTAGACTACAATACACCTACTTTTACATATTAATTAAAGCATGAAGTTATCATGTAGATGTACTTCTTCAAATAAGCAGGCATTGATTCACAGACAGATAGTTATTTGTTTAACACACATTGATCAACATGGTAAGGATGGCAAAATAGGATGACTACACATCCATTTTTACATATTAATTCAAGCAAGCAAGTTATTATTATGTAGGTCTATGTATTTCTCAAATACAGAGGCATTCATCAACATAGGCATTCATCAACATAGCCTGGTAAATAGGAAAACTGTTTAACAAATGCTAAAACACATTTATACTACATTAAAAAAACAAAGGGGCTAGCTCTGCCACTCATCAAATTCAGCAACCGCAAAATTTAAAAACATTTGAATATTTTCATTTTAATCTGGTGATATAATTTCTTTTAATAATAGCCATTTTATGGATAAACAAAGAGGACTTATATTTTTAATGTTTTAAAAAATAATTTAGCAAATCTTACTATTGTGTCAGAACTAGGCCTGACAAATGACAGTCTAAACTGGATTAAATTTAAGTGAAACTGACAAAATATGGCAGTTTATGACAGTATGTAGAATTTTTTTAATAGTTTTTATGATTTGATTTAGTACCCAAAAATCTGATTTAGACTTAATTAGATGGGTACTTTTTTAGACATACAGTATATTTGAGGATTATAGATACAAAGACATAACGTCATGTCTGAAACATGAACTGAATTCCATATCCTGGAGCACTACTTGATTTAGAACACTATGTATATGAAAGAAATATGTATACTCATTTGAGTACAGTGCACAAAGGTCATTACACCTTTGATGTATTTTTGGTTTATATGTATTCCTGGAGCACTACTTGATTTAGAGTACCTAGAGTACACTCTATTACTGAGTTTTTAAACTGTATGTTAAATAGTACCAATTTTAAAGATATCAATTAACTGACCATTTATTTTCTGTGCCGATAAAACTTTGTGGAAGCCCAAGACTGTAAAAACTGTTTAATATTAATTACATTATAAAAACAACACTGTGTTCTGTGCAACTAATTCAAATTAAACATGTAACAATTGTGTTTCAGTTATGTTAAACTTCTCATTAAAGTATTCTAACCAAATTTTTTTAATGCTACATTTTCTTTTGAACTATTATCTTTTTGTTAATGTTTACTATACAACTACTTCCTTGAATTTAGCTTAATTAAGAGTAGGCCTACACTGTTTAATCAAAAGATTTATATTTTAATAATATCCAAAATATCATCAAAAATGCAAGCTTAAATATAAATAAAATAAATAAAAATGAGAATAAACCTACCAAAAACACTATCACTGGTTAGATATGATGGGTTGTATGTTCCAAACATTGGACTGTAATCTATGCTAATGAGTCAAATAGCATGTAATATGTGATTTGTTTTTTAAGAAAAGCCAAGACACCTGTGACGAACAGAGCAAAGTGTAAATCAAGTACACGTATCAGACGGTAATCTCTCTATTGTACTGATGACAGACTAGAATACATGATGTGTATACACACTTCAACTGCATGAATATGTCATACATTTGCATGACAATCAAAATACTCTAATTTAATATAGTATCAAAGTGTATTTCAAACACCACCACATATTTGTAGACAGGCAGATATTCTCAATAAGGAACTGTTCACAACTGACAACATTTTCCTATTTATACAAAGCATAACAAATTTCAGACCCTCCTTGTCAAGCCCGTTCCAAATTTGTATGCTTAAAATGTAAATTTTTGGAGAGATTTGATTCAACATTTTACTGTTAGTATAAATAAGAAAATATTTTAAAAATAATATATGTCAAAGTATGTGTAACTAACAATAACCAACCTACTTTACACACTAATAAACAAAGTTATTAAACGCAGCAAAAAAAAAACTTAAAAGCTCCATAACATGCAAAAAACAAAAATGTATGCCCTAATTACCTGTGTGTCTTTATAAATGTGGAAAAATGACAAAGTGTAATGATGCGTTTTCATGGTCAATTAAAATCTAATTATAGTAAGGTTGCGTTTGATAGTGCTCAAATTGAGTAATGTTTAAATTCAATTTTGTCCCTCTATAAATGAAATATATTGTTAAGAACAGTTCAACATAAATCCATTTATCTGCAATAAATATTATTGATAATTATGAACGACCTCTAACAAATACTTTATAAAGTCATCAGACTCAAGTCTGGTAGGTAAGGTATCCACATGCCCAGGACCACTCTGATGCCAGAAAACAGGTTTTCAAATTTGTCATTTAAAGGGTATGGCTATTAGTTTTGTGTGGCCTTGAGATCAGGAGTGTCTTGGAGCACAACAACACAAGTCATGTAAAAGTTCTTTATGATGCCTGACAATTATATCAAGATATCTAACCAATTTTCCCAAGTCAGGGAGTGATATAAAATTAATATCTAGACTATAATGTGAGCAGACATTGCTTAATATAAATCCAGATATTTGGGGGAAATATACATGTATCTATAAAGATAAATGTATTACATTTGGCACATAGGGTATGGTATGTCGAAATAAACAAATTGTGAATATTGGGTAATAACACATCTGTCACGGAACAAAAAGGATAGCCATTTTTCAACTAAGGAGCTGATATTGACAAAAAAATTCAATTTTCAATTCAAAAGACATCTCATGTTAATTAGGCAAAGTGGTGCAATCACAATACTAAGTTTCTGTTATTTGTAAACAAAATGACATGTTTGCTGTCACAAATGGCTGATAACGTAATGAAGCAATCTGCTGCAATATCTCACTGTGTGTGTACTGAGTCACTGCAAACACCATTACTGAAATGTTATATGTTTAACATCCTGTGACTACATTTCAAACAAAGTTGTTCATTTAATGCCTTCCTTCAACTACAACCAGAGCAATATTAAATGACAAAATAATTGTGACAAAGCAGCAGAAGCTGATGAGATTTCAATTGTATTCGGTTAAGAGATCTTACACAGCAATATTTTGTAGAAAAGCAATAAAAATGATGGATCTAATTACCTTCTTATTAAAATATAGAAAGGCGTGTATGTATGTGTGTGTGTGTTTGTATGAGTGTGTGTCTGTGTGTGTGTTTGTATGAGTGTGTGAATGTGTGTGTGTGTGCATGAATGCGAATATGTGTGCACGTGCACCTCTGTGTGCATGTGTATGGGTTTGTACATGCATGCAAGTGTGTATGTATGTGTGCATGTGCATATGTGTGTTTGTAAGTGTGTGTGCATGAATGCGAGTATGTGTATTTGTGCTTGTGTGTGCATGCATGAGTGTGTGTGAGTCCCTATGTTTACGTGTGTGTATGTGTGAGTGTGTGCATGCACGCGAATGTGTACGTGCACGCATACCTGGTAGATATAGAAAAACAAATCTAAGCATCACTGACCTAAAATCAGTCATATTATAATAAAAAAAAAAAAAAAAATTATTTTCCATAAATATTGGTTCACGTTAGATAAAATAACATGTACATACTATTAATCCACTCATTTTGTATTTTATAGGTAATGGATGTTCCAAAAATAATAAAACTGTCCTGCTGGAATAATGCAAATCTACTTTTTTTAAAATCTCACTTATTAGATGAAAACTGCAAATGAGACATGATTTAAGACATCCCATGTAACAAAATAACTGTTTAATTGATTTGTCATAGATTAAATAGTGAAAAAGCAGCCATCTTGCAACTTGATGTGTAAGACCATGAATTGAGTTGGAAAACAAAAGAATATAGGTATTAATAATAAAAGTGTAATGGTACTATTTGTATAAGGAAGGAACCAACTGCTAGCATCAATTATTTAAAACAAAAGCCGTTGATGTGTGAACATTGATTTGTTAGCATAGCTAGGCTTTTTAAGAGTGTACTTGGACATTAAAATATTAAATAACATGTTAAGACATCTTCGTTAAATATTTAAAACTGATATTGAGTTACATTGCATAATTAGCTTAAAACACATAGTCCCACGGACCACTGACCTAATTAATTTCCAAATAAAGAATTAGTTTTGAATATAAACGTTTGCTTTGTCCATAGAAATACTTCATTTAACCACTTACATAACCACCGCAACTTGCTTATTATTAATATTTTAAAAATAATAATGAATTATGCTCACTGACAAATAAATGTGAAAAAAATCAATCGACTCGATATGGAATTCCCTATACCATGGTTCAGTTAAAATGTCTTGAGTGATGTGAAAATGATATTTAGTATAACAAATATATGTAAGTTCCATTCGTAATCAATATTTACAGCATACGTCTCCTTAAATTTTGTGGGACTATGCCTTTAACATATCTTCTACTGGTCAATTATTTTAGCCTTCAAAAAATAGAAATGATGCTTTTCCAGGAACGAACTATAAAATGTGGCTGATTCTAACCTTTTTATTGAATAATCGTTTTTTAGATTTTTTATTTCACATTATTACAGTATTAGTATTAGTATTGGTAATTCTTACATTTTATGCAATAAATTAAAGTGATTAAAGGTGTGATAAGAAACACCAAATTCATGAGGTAAAACAAGATGACGAAACAAGAATGCAGAAACATTCACCACTTTCCATATAGAGGTGTCAGCAAAATGTGAGTAATCTCTCTCCTGTAATGGAGGACTGAAGTTTGTCCACTGTGTGTATATGTGACAGAAATTATTGCCAAGATAAGACAAAGCTATAATGTGCTTAAGCAACATGTTCAATATCACGAAGTTCACTTATCGGACAAAAATTTATCTTCCCGCCAGTTGAACGTCAGAAGTGCCATGACAACCACAATGAACAGGAACAAGTCAGGATAAATGGCGACAGTAACTTAATGTGTTTCTATGTGAATAAGATATGCAGGTGAAATCGTCTAGCTAGTAATAGGCAGGGGATGGTACCAGTGTGAAACAATGTTGACAGTTGCTAGGCAGGATAAGCTATGCCTAATCATTATAGGGGCAGTCATGGTCCAACATAAGGACTTTGTACTTTATCAGACAAAAAAAAAAGATTAAAAAAGGCTGTATAAAATTATTCCAAAAATTTAATATTTATGAATTTATAGGCATCTAAAAACTGTACAAACTATCATTTTGTATGCAAAAGTCAAGTTTTGTTTTTATTGTTGAATTATTTATTGAATAATGATTTTAAATGATCATATTTTGTAAGGGGTTATGTAAAATGAAATGAGTGATCTGAACACATTTTGCATATTAAAATTTTATTTCTCAGGTCTGATTCAACAAACATTTCTGAGGTTGTAAATACTATTTTTTGTAATAACTTTAAAAGCAAATTTGAGGTACCACATTACCAATTAATGGCAAATGTTTCTGTAAGCTACTAGCATATTCAGCCATAGAAATAAAAAACACGGTAAACTCAAACAGGTATCACCACTGACAAAGAGGATATACCGTAAATAACTGAAGTTCAGGGTTAAAACTCTTATCACACGATGATACATTAAAACAGAGTGACAATGCTATGTTCACATCAGTACGGTCCCATTACTGTAGTTTATGCTTTAAAACATAACAGACAAAAAACTAAATAACACTCCAACTATATCAGATGCATAAAATTCAAAATGAGAAGAAAGTATAGCATAGAAATGTAATTATTAAATATTTAGCATAAAGCATCAACAACTTAATGATAAACATAGTCATTGTATTAATTTGAATGAGGTTACATCAAGACAACAACAAAAATACCTGTCTACGAAGGACATGCAAGAAGTTAGTAAGTACTAACAGCTTTTATGAACAATTTGTTAGTGATTTATTTGCAAAAACAAGACATGAGAACTACCAAAACAAGCCTGAAAATAAGTGCTTGGTCACGGACGTTGTCCGGTACAAAACTGTCATTTGTCAAGCTTTGACAGTCACAAATTTAATATTAGCGGTCATTTTGTCTGCCACAAAATCAGTTGTTTTTGTGTATATTCAGTTCGATGCTGTACATTTAAAATGCATATTTTGAGGAGTTTCAAGATGAAAAACATGCTTACATAAATTATGCCTAGTGGTAACTAACTGTCGCCACTGCATTTACCGGGTAAATCTATTAACAGATCCAATCAAGCCTGATGACTATAAATAATACTTTGAACTCCCCGAATCCATAATTGGCTGATGTATTCCGCATGACCTAAATAACCTGCTAATTACCTAAATAACCGGCAACATTAGCTTGAAGTCGCCAAAAGTTTTGATAATTATTTTTTTAACGTCCTCTCCTGTCCCTTACCCCATCAGTGTCATTAAATGATATCGGTTGATAATATAGAATTAGCAGTGTAAATGGGATTGGAATGCCATTTTCTCAAAGATCATTTTAAACATTTGGATTCAAGTTTCAACGACAGGAAAAGTAAAAAATAAGGATGTTTTATTCATAAAAAAATGATAAAGAGGGCAATAAGCATAACAGCTCACTATAAGACCAACAAACAGGTGAGACTCATTAGATTTTAGTACAGAATGTGCTATCTAAAATATCTGGTAAGGGCATAAAAATACTGATATTAGATCACATTTTTTGATGCAGAAATTGTAATTTGCTTGTCCATTTTATGCAAGTTTGCTAATGAAGTTTTGAGAAGCAAACATTTGCAAGGCAGATTTTTAAACTTACTTTGTAAACTTACTTCATATCTGGAATATTTATGAGGAACTTTAGAAATACATAAATATAAATGTTTATAAAAATTTTAAAAACTTACCAGTAACTTTATTGCCAGCTACATGTGGTGTTGATACACTGTGAGTCAGTGAGGTCTCAACTGTGTCAGCAGATATCAAAATGGCTGCCTTTGCTTGGTGTTCCAGCATTTCATGGTGGCACCTTTTCAAGTCTTTTATTTCTTTCTGAAATAATTTTGTTTTAAATATATCAATTAATTAAAAGAATATAAAATTTTAAAATATCAAACACATAAAAGAGTAAATAAGTTCAAATAAATGCCAAATATAGCCAATAAATTCATCAGTATTAAACAATAAATGCAATTATAAGTTACGTACATGGAATACTTGCCAATATTTTAAATTACTTGGCAGTTACACTCACTCTTTACCAAAAAATCCTGCATGGATTATATTTAGGGTAGATATCATTCTCAAGGCTCGGTTACATCCAACATAATGAATACATTTAAATTTAAGTCATATATCAATACTGAATGACTGCTTTATTTAAATGGATTAGGTGACATTGACATTTAAAGTAATTATTAAGATTTAAAAAATATATATACTGTAATTATAATTCATAAAATAAATACAACGTATCTGATCAAGGAATATACCTTTCAATATATTTAAAAGATTAATTTTATACAAGCCCAATAACAAGTAAACTATCATTTACTTAACCATACAGCTTAATGTATTACCTATTTCTGTGAAACATAAAGTGCATTTCATACGAAAATGCATTACCAATATCATAAAACAAACATTTTTACCCAATAATACAAGACAATTTCAAATTTAAATATCTGTGTTTGAAAGGGTCGCTCCTGAAGTACAGGAAATAAAGCCTGATAAAAAAGGTAGGATATGCCAGTATGAGTGCTGATCAAACACTTTGTGGGGCTGTATAATAATCTTGTGACTGAAGGAGGTCGGTTAGACACACAATACTGGGAAAGTCACACTGACTATAGTGGAGACGCATTCATGACACACATCTACTTTATTTGAAGTTTCTCTGTTTGTTTAGGCAGCTTTTAGCAAACTCTTATTTCTCAGGGTTGTGATTTTGAACCAATTGCTGATGAAAATCATTGGTTAATATCAATTTCTGATCGCTTGTTCTTTTGTCCTGGACCCACCATGGGGCAGCCTGGAGACCCCCAGCCTGATTGATTACTTTCACAATTCATTCTGCTACTCCAAAACAAAATGAAAACCCTGATTTCTTACATGTACAGTTAATGTACTTGGATGTAGAACAACAAACATTGCTGAAGAGTGGTGAATAGTTTGAAATAAAAGTTCCTGCATATGCAGGCCTGGAAATATTTATTTTAGTTCAGCTGGTCAAAATGTCCAACATCAGTCAGTTTGTGCTGGACATTAAAGAAAATGTTCCTGTCACACAATTTAATATGAACAATTTAATTAAAATACACAGTTTAGTTTTTATGGTGTATGCTTGTTATTATTTAATTTTTCACAATTTATTCAACAGACACATGCTACATCAAGCTGACGTTTTGCAGAAATGTAATTTTTACTAAAAGTTAAAACCTGAATGTCGGACAAAATGACCGACACAATTAACTTTGTGACTGTCAATCTTCTAAAATGACAAATATGTTCCGGTCAATATCCTTGACCAGCCACTTATTTCCAGGCTTCCAAATCAAGTCAAGTCTAATTCTGATAAATTAATCATATAAGAGAAATAAAAGATATTTGTTTGTGTAGCAAAGCCATAATGAGTCATACACAAATGATGTTTTTTTCATCGATATTTGCTGTTTGATATTATGTCACAATGAACTTATTGTGTTCTCATGAATAGTAGTGTGGGTGCGATACGTGATGTAACTAAAGTTAGAAATCAGGTTTCAGTTTTGAATCAATTAATCTGTCAAACCTAGTGGTTCATTAACCAAATGGAATAACCTGTTTTCAAACATTTATTTGCAAGTAAATAAGAACCAAAGTATAATTGATATACAATCTGGATATAGAAGAAAATATGTTCTGTAACCAGTTTATTTCCAAAGCAGTGTAACCAGGTAATTTCAAAAGACGTGTTACCAGATAATTTATAAATAACTGTAATCTGATTATTTTTAATAAGTGTACCAACCATCTCTAAACATTAAATAAACTTTTTTTTCAAATTAGTATAACCAGTTTATTTCTAAAACATTGTGACCAAATTTCTAAACCAGTGTAACCAGCTTATTTCTAAATCAATGTAACAAACATATTTCTAAATCAGTGTAACCAATTTATTTCTAAATTAGTGTAACCAACTTATTTATAAACCAGTGTAACCAACTTATTTCTAAATCAGTGTAACCAACATATTTCTAAACCAGTGTAACCGACTTATTTCTAAACCAGTGTAACCAACTTATTTATAAACCAATGTAACCAGCTTATTTCTAAACCAGTGTAACCAGCTTATTTCTAAACCAGTGTAACCAGCTTATTTCAAAACCAGTGTAACCAACATATTTCTAAACCAGTGTAACAAACTTATTTCTAAACCAGTGTAACCAACTTATTTCTAAACCAGTGTAACCAACTTATTTCTAAACCAATGTAACCAACATATTTCTAAACCAGTGTAACAAACTTATTTCTAAACCAGTGTGACCAGCTTATTTCTAAACCAGTGTAACCAACTTATTTCTAAACCAGTGTAACCAACTTATTTCAAAAAAAATGTGCCCAGCTAATTTATAAATAAATGTAGCTAGCTAATTTATATTTCATTGTAAATACCTTATTTCTAATCCAAAATAACCAGCTTGTCTCTAAATTGGCATCTTTCAAAATGAGTACAACAAACTTGAATACTTCTTTATTTTAATAAAACAGGAAATTAGAATGACAATGTCTAGTTTTAAAAAAATGTCAAAAGCAATTCCAAGCCATACTGTATTTTCTATTTACAAAATCAAAAAGATGAAATCAATTGAACAGACTTTCATCGCAGTGAGATACTTTAAATAAAAGTACCCCCAACTTAATACTGCTGTTTTTCTCAAAGCAATATAATGTGTAAAGCCAATTCAGAATGCATATTTTCAATAACAGAATAAATTGTTTCAAAAATGGGATTACTATATAACATTTATTTATTGACCGATCGACCTGTTTATAGAAATCCCATTAAAAGAAAATAGAAAACATCATGTAAGTATATTATACTGTCAAAGGAATGTCCACCTCTTTAATCTTCATAGTTAACTTAAATATCAATCTCTCAGAACTTCAGTCACATGTTTCATGAGAAATGAAAGAAGGAAAAATGAGCTAAAGAAAACTACATCTTATAAAAGTTTCATAAGCTTCATTTTTATTTTAAAGTAATTATTTCATGACTTTCTGACAACTGTCCTCTCTATCAGGAAATAGGACTAGAAAATTATTCCAGGTGAGAAATTTCTAAATCAGGAGAGCAGTTTAGCTGAAAACGAGATGACGAAAGACGAGTTCAAACACACTTTCCATTTTCATGCAAACGTCACCCAAGTGTGAGCAATCAATTGCCTATAATAGACAGGACTGCATCAAATTTATTGGGTTTGTTACACATCAAAGGAAGATCAAAGATAGTCAAAGTGACTGTACAATAATGACACATTTTCATAGCAATATACACATATTTGTAAGACCTAATACAAAATTTCAAATACTGTATTAAACAGTCAGTCTTAGTTTTCTAGTTTTACTTCATAATCATTAGATTTTTATTACTGTAAAATACCTTTTTGATTTTTCTGTTTTTCAAGGACATTTGGCAACCCTTGAAATATGGATCTTATTACACAAGTGCTATATGTTGAAAGTTACTAAGGATATTTGTATTCCAGGGCTAGCTCTGGCACAACAGTAACATTCGCCAAATTATCTACAAAAATGTCAAAAATTGAAGTCATCTTTTTTCTGCACTTAAATGGCTATTATTAAAAGAAATTATTTCGACAGATTACATCAAAATTCACCAAATGTTTTTAAATTTCACCATTGGCAAATTTGGTGAGTGGCCGAGCTAGACCTGTATCCTAACATGTCTATCTTATAAGTTTATCTTTTTAACACCTTCTAGACCACCAAACCACACGTAACGAATGTGGGCTTGATACCAAATGAGATAACACATATCTTTTTATCATGAAGTGTGGGTCTGGTAATAGCTCTTATTTCCGTCACAGATTTCTTCCACAACATATGTATCAAATTTAAAATATTAAGAGAAATCTTTATGTCATGTTTTATATTCAATCTGCAAAAACATTATCAACTAGCTGATTTAACTTGGCCAACAGAAGACAGGGGTTGAAATAATGTTTAGAGGTCTAGTAGCCAACTATTTGAAATTTATCTCTGATTACAACTGGTTAATCAAAGGCCATGGTTTGTGCTATCATTTAAATGTGGGATAGAGATTGAAAAATTATTTGTTTTTACTTGCCAGAGCTATATATAGAATTAGTGAGATAACTTTAATTCTCGGCTATTTCTGTAATCATTAATTTAATAGCATTTGGTAACACTAGATCATTCCTGTATATGCCGGAAAAGCCATTCTCAGATAGAGGCAAAGGTTATGTTTAAGAGACATTTATCATAACTAAAATAGCCGAAACACTACAACTGATTTATACAGACTTAAATAATAGTGTGACATGAGCTGTAAAATGTGTTGTATCAGTTGATTACATTCAAAAGTCATTATATTCTGTAAATAAGAAATGTCATTGTACAGAGAATTTAATTATTTGAAAGTTCACTTGCTCATGAGCAAATTAAATCTTGCAGATCACCCACCCTCTGATTCCACATGTCCCAAGGGTCAGTCAATGGTGTATTTTGTACCCCTGAGTGCATATAAAAGATCCCTTACCGTTATCAGTAAAAGTAGACAGACAGTTTTGTCAGTTGGTTTCATTTTTCCAATTAATACTAACCTCTATCCTGGACATACAGACACTGAACTAAATTATGTGCCCAGAACAGTGTGCTTGATTCTAAATTGGATATAAGCATGAAGGTAAGTTTAACCAACCAACCAGATGGATTCAGACAAAATACATAAAAACTGATTACAGGAAATCATAAAATTAACACAAGAAGGAAATCAATAAAAAAACATGTTTCGACTGCATAGCAGGAATAACTTTTTTTTTTTCACTCACAACACCACAGCTGAGTTTAAAAAATCAAAAAGCAGTTAATAAAAATACACCTTTAGAGTATCCTTATTATGATACATTAATTTCTTGATGCATTAACATGATGATTTTCTGTATTATACTTCGCGTCACATTGGATTGGCACCTTCGTTTTTACCAATAAAAAAATTTGTATGGACTGTAGAACAAAAAGGAAAACTGTTTTGGAAATTAAATGAAAGACCTAATTTGTATACAAAATTTCAAGAAGATATACTGAATATTAAAAAAATTATGGGGGAAAAAAAAATTTTTTTATGTGTTTTTGGCAGGTTTTTTGCACTTTTCAGTGACGATTTTTGTTACTATAGCAACTATATATAATCCAAAAGGTTATGAAGTGAAATACTTTTGTGTATAATGTACATGTTGCAAAAGGTTTGAAAGGCAGTTGTTTGTCCTTTTGACACTTATTTTTCAACTGAAAACTGGTGTTTTGTTGTTCCACTTCTGGTGACGTGAAGTATAGTTTTCACTATATACATGAAGCTGTTCAAACAGGTTTTTAAATGTACCTCTTTTTCTTCAAGCAGAGTGCGGTATTCACGGGAGATAGCATTGATCTGCAATTCAGCTGACTCAGCATTCTCTTCATACTGCTGGCAAATCTTCTTCAGTCTCTCATACTGTAAAAGACATTCATTAAAATGTGTTGAAGTGCTTCTTAATAGTATTAAGTAATGTTATAATATACTCTCCAGTGATAAAGACAGCAGCGCAAGGTGGCAGCAAGTATGAATCTAGATGACTACAATTACAGGGTAAACTCCTTTAACTTTGCATTAGGGAAAACATTTTATTATTCATTTATTCACTTGTTATGGTCACTGGATGGGCAAGTGAAATATAATTTTGGCAAGCAATTACGCAAATTATACTTGCAGGTAAGTTTTTAAAAAAAAATTCACCAAATTAGTGAAGACAAGAAAGAACACTGAGGAAGATTACATGTTTCAATCTAAGCTCCTTAACAATGGGGAGTAGATATCACTCAGGAAGGGTTCTTTTAAAATGACACAAGTTATTCTCCAGTCTAGTAAATCTGTTCATATCTTGTATTGTATATAGGTCTAATCGTACACATTCTATACTACATTGCTTTTTTGTGAAAGTGATTAGACACATTGCTTCATATTATTAATTATGCTGAACTTAACCAAAGGAATAGGATCACTATAGTATAAACTACCATGTGGAGCTAATTCATTCAGATAGTTAGGGTTATTTTTTTATAATTCAAAACATGCATAGCATAGACAGAAAAGAACAGTATAGCTTGTCTTGCTTTAGTTGTGGAACATCTCATGGAATGAAAAATAATATAATTGTCCTTCATAAGAGTTTGATTATGAACATTTCTGTAAAGCATTAAGTCAGCTAATAAATATTAAGATATACATTACTGCTAAAGCAGATATTTTTGCCCATGGGAATTATGTTAAAACTTCAATTGGATATTGGCACGTAAAGCTTTTTGTCTTGTCACATGCAGTATTTAACTACTATGAAACAATTCCTAGCATCTTAGTATTTTTAGTGATGCATTAAAGGCATATTCCCACGGAATTTAAGCATCTTTGTGCTCTAAATATTTAAGAATGAAACTTACATGCATTTGTGATACTAGATCTTGCTTTTATATCACACAAGACGTTTTACCTGAGCCATGGTAAAGGGAATTCCATGTTGAGTTTATAGTTTATGATTTATTTGTCCGTGAGCATAATTCATTATTATTTTTAAAATAAAAAGTGAGATGCAGTAGTTTTGTAAGAAGATGAATGAAGTATTTTTATGGACAAATCAAATGTTTATATTTAAAGTTCTTTGTTTGGTAATTAATTAGGTCAAGGGTCCATGGGAGTATGCATTTAATGATTAAAGAGCAAAATCTATCTCTTCTCCACCTTGCAAATTAGAGATAAAAACAACAAATAAATATTTAGCAAGTGATTTTTTTATAATAAATACACACATTATTTTAATTCTTATTAACAGATGTTCAACATTTTTGATATAAATGTGAATAAAATATGGAAATATAAAAACTACTTACTTCTGATTTTTGTGCTGCATTTGTGGACTGGACTTCATTGATCTTCTCCTGAGCAAGGCGTAACTCTGTAGCGTGGTCTGCAAGACAGCAAACATTGAACCAGTCACTTTACCTGTACGCATGTCCTATCCCAACACTGATAAGCCATATTAGGAAATCATAAGAGAAAAGCCAGCTGCAATATCGCCAGTAAAGCCTGGCTAAAACTGTCAATCTATATTATTGAACATTTTGAAACCTGATCCTCAACAGTTGTTCAGTTATATTTTCACCTACATCACTGAATTAGGAATAAACATGCATTTTCGATCAATATGTTTAGAAAAAACTCCCACATCTATAACACAGATGTCTATTCAGATGGACCCATTTTATTTGAGGGTCCACTGTAATTTATCCATACAAATTTAACTGAAGTATAAAAAGAGCTTCCAGAAGACAAAATAGCTCACTATGCAATATGGTGAAAACCCCGAGAAACTTTAATAATACTTTAACCAGAGTTGATCCAGGTCATTAACCCAAACTGCTTTGGATTAGAAGAGGTTGTGTTAGTAGAGTTTATGTGTTAGAAGAGGTTATGTGTTAGAAGAGGTTATGTGTTAGAAGGTTATGTGAAACAGGGAATCTATGAATAAAGTAGTTACCCAGTGTGTAATGCTGTACATATTTTTATAACTTAAAACTTTTTGCTATTTAATTATTTACAAAGTTGCTAGGTTGCCTCATTGACTTATGATGTACACGTAACATATATGGTCATATCCAGTATCTTCATGTCAATAAATTATTGCAGTAACTAATCAAGATGAATTATTTGTTTTGACACAAATTATCCTTGATGTGATGACACAAATATATTTAATAAAGGCTTCTGGTTGATTTCTGCATGACAGAACGTATCATTGATTGATTGTAACTGTTAGTTACTGATGTTAGTTACATGAATATAATAATTACATGAATATAATAATTACATCAGTGTGTATTTAAATACAAATAAAATTACATAGAGCATTGTTCTCCAACCCATATAAGCGGCTTGTACGTCTGCCAAGTTAAGAATTTATGCCACCAAGCTGAACATTTTTGCAGAAGGGTCCTCCAACCTCATAAAAAATGCCACCAAGTTGAAAATGAATCCACCAAGCAGAAAAAAAAAAGACTTCATCAATTCTATTCACCTATCACTATATCTAGCCTATATAATACCATTCGATAGTGTCTTTCATTATATAACATGGGCAGTGTAAATACAACTTGGAACTTGTGAAATATCATTCCGGAAAGAAAGGGACAAACGTTTAACATTGTTTTAAAATTATTATTCATGTAATAAAAGAGCGAAATATCAGTTTAATTAGTTCGTTATATTTAATCCTTGCCCGTCCTTCCAGCCACTAATTCTGCATGTACAGTGAAACAAAAATTCCTGCGGTCACAGTGATTAGTAATCACCGGTTACAGATACAAAAATAAACAAAGATGGCAGCCAAAACACGTTTATGATTCAACTTAAAAGAAAACAAGTAATTTAGTTTTTAACACACTTAACATTAAACAAGAACATAAAATTGAATGATGTGATGTTTTATTTATTTTTTTCTTCACATTTTATTGTTATCTATGCTTTGAAGCATGACCGTTGATTGATCGTATCAAGAACTCTAAAAAGTTGGAAATCAGACCGCAAGTTTAGTCAGGTTTAAATTTTCACGGGTTCTTAATTTTCCATGTCCGCCAACCCGGTCCCAGAAAAGTTGGAGAACACTGAAAGAGGATATAAAACGAGTTGCTATTATCAAATTTATGTCCCGAGTGAAATTATTTCACAAGGTACATAAATTAGATAATAAATGGTAACGAGTTTAATATTTTATTCTTTAAACTTTCTAATTGTACAACAGTTTAGAGAAACGTTATCCAATAATGTTATGGATGATGTTATGTTGTACTTTTTCTAGTTTTAATGAAGTCATTTACATTTTTATAAAATTATATTGATGTCATATTTAGTATAGTCAAACTTATTGGTCATAACAACCAGGGAGATCCAATGAAATGCCTTGTTAAACGAATGTATAATAATGCCCACCGAGAAATTATGAAAAATAATTCCCAGTTATGAACCCCCACTGGAGTAATAAAAACTTTTAAAAAATATCTCTCGAAAGAAGACAACAAAGAGTCATGGTGGACAGGATTACAAAAGGTCATTAAAGGCTAAGCCTTGTTTAAAGTTGTTAATGAGACTGCTCATTTAGAAAACATCTTGATTCTAAACAAATGTTTGATTTTTTAAATTATAAACTCTACTAGTTCCCTTTAAGGAATAAAGTAGACATGTTAGCAATATTTATTACAGAGTAACAAGTAGACACTTTAGCAATATGTATTACACAGAGTAATAAGTTGACATTTTTAGCAATGTGTAATTATAGAGTAATAAGAAGACACTTAAGCAATATGTATTAAAGAGAATAAGTATTTTAGCTTATGTATTATACAGAGTAACAAGAAGACATTTTAGCAAATTTATGTATTGCACAGAGTAACAAGTAGACATTTTAGCCTTATGTATTGCACAGAGTAACAAAGTTTGTTTTATTTAACGACACCTCTAGAGCACATTGATTTGTATCTCTTTTGGATGTCATACCCACTGCTGCCACATAGGCAGGACAGCACATACCATTTGATAAACCAGTTGTGGACCACTGGCTGGAACGGAAAATAGCCCAAACTGCAAATAGGTCCACTGAGAAGGATTGATCAGATGTCCGACCGGTTCACAGGCAGACACGCTACTGTTTGAGCTAGATCCCACTCCTGCACAGAGTAACAAGTAGACACGTTAACAAACACATTACCACCTAACATTAATATAATCATTATACTGAAAGCTGGGTGTGCTATTTACTCAGGTAAAACTGACAAATGATGAAATATGTGAATGGGTTTAATTTCACCCGTGTAGAGCCTGTGTTATTGCTTTTTTTTAATAACTAGAATCAGTCTCAATGACTTCTGACTGTGGAAATTTATACCCACTTGAACTATGAATAGCGTCAATGCAGTTTAGCAAAAGACTGCTTTCAACACATCAATATGACCTCTTTATTTCCTGGGATGAAAATAAAATACCAAATATTATTTCGATGACTTCAAAATTTTATACATGAATGTATAAACAGAAAGCAATTCACAATTAACATTTTATTAGAATAATTCATAATTCAGTTCTTTTATCTTAAATAAATTTATTAAGTGAATACTAAACAAAATGGCGGCTAAATGAATTAAAACAGTATTGCCAGGACAAGATTGACACAGCTCTTGCCACGAATGCAGCCTAAATACCAATGTCTCCAAACAGCCGTGCATGGTGACAAAGCTTTAGCAAACATGCAGTATCAGGGCACAGCAACGAATATAAATCATTAAATCAACTGCTGAATAAACACATTGACAAGAATGGTTATAAATTTGCTCATATTTCTGTTACTAACACAAAACAACCAATCAGAGAGGCTAACTGAGCACAGCATGATAACAGTGTACTACATATCACTGATAAAAATGCGACTTCAAGTTCTTCCACAAAGGCATGGCATACATGATATACTCAAGTTTAAAAAAAAGGTCAATTTCTGATACCAAAATTAATTTATCTTTTTAAAAACTGATACTTCAAAAATATGTCCCACCTACGACAAATGTAACCTTCATAATTTTACAAATAATAATTTTTAAAAATAATATATATAAATTAAAAATTAAAATATGTTAGTAACTATAAGTCAAAATTTTTTTAAAAATGAAGATGGGGCTACAATCAGTAATTTTGCTCCATTTGTAAAAAATATAGTGGTTGTGATGGTAGCTGATTGTGAGAAATGAAGTGCTGAGCAGGGTTACAGAAAAGAATTTCATTAAATCTAATGAAATATCTTTTTATGACATTAAATGAAGTCATTTTTAAAATAATGACCACACCAATTTAATTTTATCAAAGCCAAATGGGTTTCCTGCTAATCTTGCTCGTATATTTAATCTATTCAATTCTTTATTTTTGTTAGGGTTGTCCACCCTGTAACAAGGAGTCATACAGCAGTGTACATACATAACATAGCAGGCAACCAAAATACATTTTTCTTTAGAAACATGTATATACAATACAAACAATCACAAAATACCTTTCTAGCTCTTAGATTTTCAAAGTTAAATTTACTTAAATTCCATTCATGTTTGTGTACTTTTGTATTTAAGAGTATTGTTTTTAATCTACTGGGGTTATACCTAAATTTTGGGGGCAAATATTTATTTCTAATGTCGATCTTGCTTGTATAAAGATAAAAAAAAGACTAGGTAAATGAACATATTGTATATTTTTACCAAAATTAAGTTCGTACATGTACTTGGGTATTCTATTATAAATGAGATTAAACCTCATCATTTTAACATATAATTTAAACAACAATTATAATGCACTTTAGATTTTCTCAATTTTTTCTCTCAACAAATTATTAATGTAAAATTATTATGACATAAATTCTTATCGTTCTCTTTTTTAAATTGAATGAAAAACTAATTTGACAAAATACCATGCAATGGAACTAAACAACGATTAAGTATTCAGAGTTTGAAATAAGCACTTCACCATTTGTTCTAACCAGTGAGAACCTGCCAACCTCTAGAGCACCTTGATTTGTACCTTATCATCGGCTATTGGACATCAATCATAGGGTCATTCTGACATATTTATTTAGAGAAAACCTATTGCTAGGAGTCTTTTATATGCTCTGTCCTACAGACAGGACAGCACATACCACGATCTTTGATGAATAAGTTGTGGACCATTGGTTGGAATGGTAAATAGTCCAAACTGCAAAAGGGTCCACTGGTTGGAACGGAAAATAGCCCAAACTGCACATGGATCAAGTGAGAAGGATCGATCCGACGACTGACAACTTCACAGGTGGACATGCTACCGTTTGAGCTTACAACCTGCTCCTTAGATGTCTGGCAGACAAATAAACCTTCTCTCACTGATATTTTATAATGGTTGGTTGTATGTATTCTGTGCTTATATCCAATTAAAATTCAAGCATACTGCCCTGGGCACACAACACACCTGTACTATGGAGGACAGAGGTTAGTGTTAGTAAAAAAGATGAAAAATGGTGCCGCTAGACTAATGTGACTACTCTTATCAATTATTTGGGAGTACTTATTTTAATGCTTAAATCGAATTAAGGTCAAAGCACACTGTCTCTGACATGCTACTAAGCTTCCAGTGTTGTCTGTACAGGACAGAGGTTAGTGTTAGTAGGAAAGACAAAACTTGATGCTGCCACACTAATGTGGCTACTCTTACTAATAAGTAGCAAGGGTTTTTATGTATGTGTTGAAACCTATCTATTCTTATTAAAATGGACACTAAAAGTAAAAATAAAATCATTAAAAATCCATTGAAAATCCAGTGCTAAATCTTTGGCAAGTCCAGGGGCCTGTTTCACAAAACCTTTGTACGAGTAAAACTAGTCATACGATGATCATACGATCACTTTAGGAGTTTCTTGAAATCTTTGTAAAAAATATCGTAAATCTACAACAGCTTCGGACCACTCGTACGGCTTTCGTTTTACTCGAACTTTCACTGATATCGTTGCAACTGCATATATGCATGAAACATGGCATGCCTTTGCCTCAAGAAAATGAATATTTGGCAATCATGAAAATAATAACAATATTGAACACTAGTGGAGCCAGGGGATCAGAATCTACCGCTCCCTCTTTTCTAGAATTTTTTTTATTTATTTTTTTACCATATTACGAGTGGATGGAGAGAAAATTTACAATTTGTTCACCTATTTCTATTCACTCTATATTCACTCATCTGCACCTGTAGAAGAAGTTAATGGAATAACTGCTAGACTTCGCTTAATTGTGCAAATGCGTTTGCCTAGAAATTATTGTACCATAAAGGGTAAATGTAAATATAGAAATATATATATATATAGATATATGCGTGTATGTGTGTACCCATGCTCACACACGTACGTAAGTGAATAGATAGACGGATTAGTGTTTGGATGGAATAATGAATGGATGGATTGGTAGATGAACACAGATTAAACACGAGATTAAAAACATTTAATTTCGACATTTTAACATGAAAAGAATTTGATACTACTTGTGTCATATAAACAACAAAACAAAAACAAATCCACCCAAACAAATCATTCAATATGTTCATAACACTACACTCAGACTATGATTTTTTTGTTTTTGATAATTATTGATTAGATATTTCCATCTCCAACATTTTTTTTCCATTTCCTGTTTGTCTTTTTTAATTTTCAGTCTTTCTTTTTCAACCTGTAATAATCATTTTTGTACTTCTAATATTTCTTGAGGTACTTTTAGACTGTCTTTCTATTTCAACAAGTGGATGTTGAACTTCAGTTTTCCACTTTAAATTATTCGTAAATGATTTTTCTGTTGAAGATGTAGAAAGGGTGCTATTTCTGTCAACTGTTCATTTGCTGAATAGGAGAAATTTGGAGGTGGATCAATGTTTTCATTTATAAGAATTTTCGTATGAATACATGTTTACGACAAGACGTACAAACATTTCAAGCAACACTCGTACGGCAAATCATATAACGTTTGTACGGGTTATTGCACGTGCTTTCGTACGACAATGTTTGTGAAACGGGGTCCAGAACTTAGGACTCTACATTTCCTCAACTATTTCTCTTTTTCTTATGTCTTGCTGGACTGGTTTTAGTTCTGTACATGTAGACATGTAAATTCAATATACATATGGCAAATTCTTCAACCCACAATTGTGTACCAACATCCATTACCATACTGAAAAATTACTGCATAGAAACCATTTACAATAATTATGTAATGTGTCCTTTTTCCCAAAAAATGATAAGAGTGGCAACATAAAAGTAGACTCATTCTTGTTAAACATTTTGCACTTTACATGTTTAATTTGTTTTGTTTAACAAAACCTTAAGAACACACTGATTTATTAATCATTTATGATTGGCCAATGGATTTCATACATTTAGAAATTTTGACGTTTAATCAAATGTGTGCCAACCTCCAACAGGTTTTGAACCATATCTTCAGCTTGAGAGTATGATGTTTTACCAATGAGGCTCCTTTATATGTTTAAAGATAACTAATGATTATTTATTTTGTACTGGTATATAGGTCTTGTTAATGTCAAGACTTGAAAACTTGCACAAGCCATAAATATGTTCTGCCCCAAAAAATGTTTTAAATCTATTTAACATCCCCCCCCCAGCACAAAAGTAAACATCAGATATTGGGGGTCACACAGTGGTCACTTTTGCCAAAAATAGAACAACTATTTATTTAGCGTATTCCATTTACAAAATAGGCTGTCATGTTAAAATAAACCTGATTGATTGTAAATGATACCCTAATTTTAATGCAAATGAAAAATGGATTACATAACATTATGCTTTCACAAGTGACATGTTAACAAAATAATTATTCAAATAATTTCAACAAGCTTGTGCATATACAAACAACCCAACTGTTTCATTTAAAATCACTTTGAAAAAATGGTTATTTGATATGAACAGACAAATTTACACATTACTGCCATTGTTTAAGCATGTGTAGCTGCCAACCTCAGAGATCCAGAATTAGTAATCAAGGTCGGAGATGTCACCTCTCCTGATAGTCGGGGCTCCTTGTACTTTGGCACAAAGAATTGTTGAGATTTCTTTTTCTTTCATGTGAAATGTGCTTGTCATCCCCATTTTGGTTGCAAGAAGACTGCACTTTGCACTTGTGGGAAACATTACATCCAAATTGGAAACCATGGATTGGGAACTGGACAGGAATTCGGGAAAAAATATTGAAAAACTTATTTTTGTACTGGGGATTCAAAATTGTAAATATTATGAAAAAATCATAAAGGTTGGCAGCTATGCAACGCTGCATAGGTTTTTGTCAAGACTTGACCAAAATAGGTGAACTTCTGTTAGCTGAAAAATGCTGAAGTAAAATAATAAATAATTTTTAATAATAACAATAATATATACAAAAACTCAGAATAATAAAACAAGTCACTGAAATAAAAAGTTACATTTTCAGTTAAAAAAAAAAAAAGACCTCTGAGGACTAAACATTTGTGTATTCCAACTTTTAGCTAATTCATTTTTGTAACCCATTACAAAATATATACATTCTGAGTTACACTAATAAATGTACCAATGAAAAATACTAGTAGTTAATCAAAGATGGATTTGTTAGCCACTAATGTGGCATTATTGAACAAAATTATCATTTTAGTAATTTTGCAAAGACTGGAACCCATCACAAATAAACACTGGCTATAGAGGATCTGTAAAGAGAAGTTTAGTGCTTTCAGTGTTGCTCACCAATCAGCATAACCTGAACAAACAATAATCTAAACATGTTCATATGAACTTGATATGAAATTTCTATTATAAAAGTATTAAAATTTAAATTTTGTACTGTTAGCTGATGAATAAGCAGAAATTCGGGCAAACTAGATTTATTTGGTTAATACTGTTCTGGTGGATTAACAAGATATTTCCATTTCAGTGCCTCTGCCAAATTATTAAGAAATCTCATAAAATCAGACAAATTGGTAAAAATGGATATTAAATGTGTATCCTTTATGTGGGCTATTGTTAGATTCATAATTTTTTAATGACTTTACTAGAGCACATCAATTTATTAATCATCGGTTACAGGATGTCAAACATTTGATTATTTTGACATGTAGTCAAGAGTGAGCCAGCCTCCAACGGGTTTTGAACCAGTGTCATCGGCTTGAAAGTCCAATGTTATAATGATGGACCACTGAGGCCATCATAATTTTGCATCCATTTTTTAACTATCAGTTTCTGTCATTTGAAAAACTGACCTCAAACAAAACAAGACAGGGCTTCTAGAAAAATGTTTTAATCCACTAGCTGTCGGACCAGTGATTTTCTAAATTCACTAGCCCGACTTAAAAATTCACTAACTCAACCTCCCAAAAATAAAATTCAAAACTTGACGATCAGATCGACATTTTGTAGGAATATTTTTTTTTTTTTTACAACAATGCACCCTGATTCATTGTTAGATTAGTGTCACTGTTTCCAAAAACAAAAGAACACAATAGATCTATCAAATAGCGACCTACATGGCTACAAGTTTATTTACAAAAAATGCCACGTGTGATCCGATTGTCTCAGACTTAGTGGATGACTGACTCGGTCGGAGTAAGACTACAGACAGACGACCTAAAGTAAAATAATCATTACCTTCAATGTAATAGGTAACAATGGATAAATTAATTCCTTATACTTGTATTTTTAACGATAAAAGAACCGAAAAGTTTGATTTGATTTGACCGGAAGAAAACAAATCTCTGTAGGAAGCCATTCGGCACTGTTCGGAATATTACGAAATCTTGCCGAAAACAGAAATCTTGGACTGCATTTTTTTTTGGAGATTACACTAGCGAGTTATTTGACATGTTCCAGGCTAATAATAGTCGGACTTTATATATCGAAAGTAGTATGACGAACACTTGTTTTGACAAGAAGAGAAAAAATTATCTGTAGGGAAGCCATTACAACATCTTGCTAATCTTGGACTGCATTATTTTGCAGATTAAGCTAGCGAGTGATTTGACGTGTTCCAGGCTAATAACAGTCAGACTTTATTTATCGAAACAAGTATGTCAAGCACTTTTCGTTGCAGTTTTTTGTTCCGTTTTCTTCATCCTCATTTTTTTTTGTAATGTCTGCTAGTGAAAAGTGGTTATTTGGTAGCCCGACCACAAAATACACTAGCCACAGGCGTCAGTCTACCGTATTCTAAAAACCCTGCAAGATGAAATTCTGTGCAAATGATGATTAAGTCAGTTTTATCAACTTATTTCTCACTTGTACTGAACATACATGTACAACATCATTTACATTCAGTATCAGAACTTTGTCCATTCTGTCTGTTCCTTTATTACAAGTTGTTCCCATTAATACATGCTAAATAACTGTCACTGTACATATAACATTTTGTAAATGGTTTAACAGACGGGTCATTCCATGTCAGATCGACAAATGGCTTCCACCACGTCTTAGAATTAGTCAAAAAAAATATATATGAAAATATCCATTAAAAAAATGATATCCTGAAACTTTTAGCGTAATACGATAATTTTTCTAATTTTGGCAGAGTTTTGAAGTTTTGTGTTTTTGTCAGATTTTTGGTATATTTTTAATGTGAATTTCTGCGACACTTTTGATTATCATTTTCAAAACTTAATAGAAGTTGTAATAATTATCGTAGAGCTTTCAAATTTGGTATTTAAACTAATCAGACTTAGTCATATTAAGTGTAAGATGTGTTGGGAAAAGGTTGTGGTACCATATACTACTTCAACAAATTTTATAATTAATATTTGGTGTCACATACAAACACGGTCATATCTCTAGGGGTATAGGTCCCACAGATTTGAAACTTCACTGATTT